>JAMKCH010018728.1:0-27284 GCA_023653785.1 Ophioderma brevispina
ACCTCATATGAAATTTTTCGAAGACACCAAAAAACAAAAAAAACCCCTGGAATAATTTGCTGTACTGCCATGCCCCTATATTTAGGGAATTATTTACTCCAGATTTTTTGAAATAAAGTGCAATATGATTTACCCATCATATTGGCAATTAAATTCAAGCTAAGAACCCGGATGTGACGCAAAAGCACAACATGTAATGAGGTTTTAGCACGGGGGCCCCACTTTTTCATATGAGGTTTTGCATTGGACCTCTGGAATTACATATGAGGTCTTTTCCTCCCTCCCCAGCGACGACATGCAACATGGGAACCTTCATATGTTGATGAGGTCAAAGGTCAGGCCAAGGTCAAATGTCGGGGAGGTCAAGTTAAAAAATAGGCTAAAAATGTAAAAATGGCCTCCATTGAAAGTTGAAGGTTCAATTGGAACCAACTGTGTCATAGGTGCACAAGGGGATCCCTCATATGGTGACGAGGTCAAAGGTCATATCCAGGGGTCACAGGTCCATGTAGCTGCCCCAGCTTATATTCTTTGAAAGAGCGAGTGACGCAAGCAGAAAACTGCGAAATTCTAGTTTTTTTGGTGTGTTGGGGGTCATCAATATTATGTTAAAGTGTGTTATTGATGGATTTTCATCGCCGATGGCTTGAGTTTTAGGTCCTGGTTTGACCTTCGATGAGTTAGGTTTTTAGAGTTAATTTTTTGGTGTCATGATTGAGTTCATCAGAGTTATTTCTTGTGAGTTATGGTTAGAGTCATTGACAATTTATGTTTTTAGAGTTCTTTTTGTGAGCTATGGATAGTGTTCACAGAGGTTCTGTTTTGTCGAGTTATTTTTTGGGTGAGTTATGGATAGTTAATTGATGAGGTATTTTTAAGTTCGTTCTTCTGAATTTGGATGATTTTCATTCATCGTGCAGTATAAGTGTTTAATGGTGAATTTGATTTTGGTGGGGTGGGAAGGACATTTTGTTTAACTAGGGTGGGCTCGTGGTCCTGGTTTACCAGAATTAATAGAGGGTGGTCAGTGTAGTATAAGTTGTCACTTAATAGTGATCGCGACATTCCGCGGGGACATATTTTACGCTTGCTAAATTCTGAGTGTCGACTTGTTCATGGGTATATGAAGCGTCAACACTAGACTTTTATCTTTCTTGTTGCTAACAGATGCACTATTTTAGATTTGCCATATGAGCTGGTTCAGGTTTTATGCACACTTAACATGTTTGACTGCTGTAACCTCAGCAATTACCTTTGACCCAAAGGCCACCTCAAAGACCCGACATGCGTGATGAAATGCCATCAGGTATGATTAATGCATGTAATTTGTTCACAAGAAAGAAGGACCAATTTGAAGTATGTAATATTCAGATTTACCATGACCATGAGTATTTTTTTAAGGGGGATGACCCCGATGAACTATAATCAAGTTTTCATCTTGATAGAAAGAATGGCCTTCACCCCTAAATCCATCTGTAAAAGTTTTGTGCCATTTTTTCAATCTGTTTTGATTTGAGAGCTAAAAACGTGGTTTTGTAATCCCCATAGAGAACTGTGTAAAATTTTAATGTGGTTGACCAAAATGGGGCACCATGTTGTCAAACATCCACACAACCAAACATCTTTAGCTGCTAGATTTCACCGGGTAAATGCTTTGCTTTAGAATTTTGACCATTCTGGTAAAATCTGGGTTCTGGGGATAGGATATTAGCGATCGGGACGTGGACCTTTGAATGTGTTTAACATTTTGAGGCCAACTTGTATAAAGATAAAGTCATTGCAGAGAAAATGGTATACCAATGCTCTGGTTATTATAGTGATTATTGCAGCATTTAATTTCAGTGACACAGTACATGCTCTCCATCTGGACAGGCTGTTCATTCTAATTCTGGCAAGGGAAGGAAATTGAAATGCGAATGTGTGTCCGCTATGAACAAGGCTCAACAAGTAGGTATGAGAAGGATGTGGGAGCCAGGACGATTTCGCTTGTTTGCTTTCGGTCACTTAATTTATATTGTGAAAAGAGCATCTTATGGAGGGGGAAAGCAAGTTTAAAAAAGGTTTGTACATAGCGATTCTAATAGTGATATATTACATCTAAAAGCCCCTATTGCATTATGTGAATTAAATAAGAGGTTAATGCACACAGGATATCCATAGTGTCATGTACAGGGAATAGTTTTAAATCAGAAACCTTAAAGTTCTTAAATACAGTATTTAGCTAACGAAATGCCTCAAACGGCAAAGTAAAAGGGGAATCTTAAATTGGCTTATGTTTCAATATAAGCTTAGTTGATATGAAGGGAATTAGCACTGAATCTATACACACTGCATAGGCTATCGCCGACTCGAACGTGAGGAGGAAACTGAAAATTGCACAGCGGTCATTTTTGCTCTACCAAGAAAAACCGATCGATCACTGTACAAAGAATACGGCAATTAAAGAGCATTATGCAATCAAGGGCAATCAGTGTGCATATGTCAAGGGTTTGTCATATTGGTTTGATTTTAGAGTAGGGGGCGGGTATGGTCAACAAAAAGTGAAATTGCAAAACGCTTGATAAAGCATTTATAGATATTGACCAGGAAAGTACTTTATAAAGGCAAACATGTATACTCATCCCATAGAAACCCGTGCAAAGGAAGCGATTTAGCACTGGTTCGCTAGGCCCGAGGGCCAGTGAAGTTCATGTCGGGCCAGTAAGAAGTCAACTGAGCTGCGCCCATCGGGCAGGTGAATTGTTAAGAAATGTATATAGGTTGGTAGGTTTGTAAAAACTCCAGTTTTATACATAATCCTTGTGAATTATCCTTGCGAGGCCAGTAACGGTCCCTATAGGCATACGTTCATCAGTGCTGCTCTACGGCAAAGTATGTCTCATCTAGACATAATTTCCTAACAACACGCACAGTCACGCTCAGAATTCTAGCAAAATAAGACAAATTTGCAGGGACCGGGGCCTAAAAGCAAACAGAATGTACGTTTTAGTATTAAAAAAAGATTGCAAAGAAGCAAGTATGAATAAGAAACGGGACCCGAGGTTATCTCAAACTACTCCCAAGTGGACAACTGAAGACTGAGCAAATAATTATGTTTTGTACGACATGGGAGTAATTGTCACATTTATTATCAATTAAAATTTTGTACTGTGTACAAATACAAATGTAGGTGATGGAAAAAAAATTGAGTGTAAAATAAATGAAAAAAGTCAGATAAATGACAGATACTGAGGCCCTAAACAGCTGTGTTAGATGGCAAATTGTTAGGATTGAACCATGTTTTGACCGCAGTTAGATGTTAATACGCAAACGCGTACCGCCGTCTGAACAACAAGTTTGCCCAACAGAATGTCTAAAGCTCTCTGTGTATCAGTAGCGCAATTTAAAAAAGTACTTGTCTTTTCCCCAAACCAGACAAGGAATGGATGCAATTACTAGTAACCTCTCTAAATGAGTAAAAAACAACCAAGAAACGTGCATCCTATTCTTTAAACTTTACTATACAAAGATTACTATCTTCGATCAGAGAAGAGTATATTTTTGTCGCAGTTTAAATTTAAAGGCTTTGTTTTGTTGTAATGCTAAATATGGAGACCCTAAATTAAACGTGCAATCTCTCAGCCTTCTTGATTTTTGAACCCATTTCATGTTGTTTACCTGTTAGTACAATTCATGTTGTTATCTGTCGTACAAATGTATGCTGATAAAAAAAAAAAAACAAATTGAGGCATTTCATTCAATAGCCTACATTTCGTTTATATTCATTTAGTGGCCGCCGGTGTGTTAATACTTAACAATTTATTAATTCAATTTAATAGATAAGCACTACATGTAAAATAGATTGATGACAATCCGGAGTGTGGGACAAAACAGTCAATTCGCCTTAAGTCGGATATAATTCGAGGGACCATATCACTTGTTATTTTAACATAATATAGCAAATGTCTAAAGACTTTGAAGCTTATTACTATTCGAACACACACTTTAGAAATCCTATAAATTAATCCACTGTTTAGTAAATGTTTTTGTTTTTTGTTTTTAGTTAGTAAAGGTTTCTAATTGTACAGATTTGTTGGTATTTTCTTGCTGAAAATATTAGGTAATGATGTCTATTGTCACGTTCAGAATACAAAGTAGTAGGGGGAAAATTACGGTTATTTTACATTGATTTCATACAGTCGAACGTTGTTTAACAGGTAGGCCTTGTGTTCACTGAATATTCGATCCTCATTGTTCACTGTCAAAAATTTGTAAGATATATCTTGACCCTTGGGCACTTTGCGAGTTTGCAAAGTTTCCAAGGAATTCAAAGTCACTACCGTATAGCAACTTGTATTGGAGTCTATCGATGACAGGATCTCGTCACATGGTACAAGCACAAAAAAAAATAATAAAACTGATAGGAGGAGTCTTCAGTGAGAAGGATCGACACAACAGTAGTAATTTCTTACAACTCTGGACTGACTCACTGAATTATAGCTCCTGGAAGATCGCCAACTCAGGCTTGAGGTCGGGGCGGGCAGCAGGTGGAGAACATGCAAAAAACACGGGCGACCACTCTTGACCACTCTTAAGTATAAAGGCCTTATAAAACATGTTAAACAGAAATCCTTGTCACTGTACGACCCGTAAAGATAATATCAAACATGGTATATTATGTTGTCGATCTCATTGCTAATTGCTTTGTACACCCGGTCGCCCAGGCCAGTGACACGTAAAGTAGGTAAGCGGCCAAATGATATAAGAAGCATTATGGTACAAATGGTACTATTCCATGACTGGGCAGCGATCGCATTGTAGATCACTTGTTCAACAGCCAATTCAAGGGATATGTGGAAAAGCCACGGTAGGCCTTTTCCTAAAGATGATGATTATATCGGACTGTTGTAAACAATCTGCTGGATTTAACAACATCTTATTGTGCTGCACATTATTGGGGTTGATAGTGCTATCAACAATTTTTCATCAACTTTCCCGGTAAACTTTCATTAGCCTGTGGCCAGTATTTCAATGGACAAAACATTTACACAACCAGCAATTCATAAACTCCGGACCTACCGTACCTCAGATAGAGCCTCATCAGGAAAGTATCCTAGTGTGAAATTTAGGCAATTAAATCCAGTGCGAACAGATAGAAAAAAATAGTGTGTTAGTAAAATTTCAGTTGTGATAGTGCATGGCAAGGTTTTTCAGAAAACATTTTTCAGGTGCTAAGGAAACCCCCCAAAAGCTTACCAGGTTAGTCTGATACTGGGCGGCCGTGAGTCTTTTCACAAATATACTTGTGCACAAGTTGCAGTGTGGTGCTGCTATGGGGTTAACTTGCGGTTAGTGTGATCCTAAGCATACAGCGTGCTTTGCAAAATTTCAGTGTGATTAATGAATGACTCCGGATTTTCAGAGGCGTTTCATTCATAACTGTTCAGTAGTTAACACACATAAGACACGGAGGATACAGGCAAGCTATTTAAATATTATTGATATAATGCAGGGACCAGGACAATAGTGATTTGCATGCCCGCATATGAAAAGATTTTTTTTTCAGATGAGATTCAGTGTTAAAATCTATGGTATTTTTTTTTCAGACAAATTCAGTGGTTTTTTTTAAAAAAAATGTTTTCAGTGTTTAAACTCATAGTGATTTTCGTGTCCCATAAGAGAAAATGGCCCATGAGGAAAATTGGACCATGGCACTAAGATGAAACAAGGCCCAGTTATACTTACTGTCGCAGTGAACGATTGACATGCGCAACACCGATTTTGACCCAAGATCAGTTTTGACGCATGCTCACGAGCAGAAATCGCTCGCGGCGATGGTAGATCATGAGTTTAATAGACCCATATTGGATGAAATTCTAGTTTAAACCAGTCTCTCAACAAAAACGTGGACTAACTGATATTCATCCTGCACGCCCTATAGCATTAAAACGTGGAACGGTCCTTATTCAAGTGACAATAAAAAAAAGGTCGTGCTCAGATTGTTCAGTTATTATACCGATCTGAAGACGGACCATACCGACGGAGTTTCTACAGGTTATAAAATAAAGGAACAATATCTTCCACGATGGGGTCTTTCCATGTGCAGTGTGTCGGAGGTCATGTCTTGATGAGAGTGTGTTCTTGTATGGTATGATGTAAGTACATTTTAAGTAAAAAACACAATAGGTCCAAAACATATGATAATGATTTCAAAATATTGACAGTAACAAGAAATAATAATAGTAATGCAAAGATCGTGTATGGCGTCAAAGAAATTTATTAAACAGGGTTTAAGTTGTGTTGGCGGATTGGAACATCCCAACGTTATCCGCACAGAATGAAGGTAAAAGCGAATAGCTTTAAGAATCATTCTGAAAAAGTTGTTGGAGGAGAGGAAACATGAGCGACCCCATGTGGTCAAAGAAGGCACGAGAAATTTATTGTTGCGTACATGTTCCGAAGAAATAAAAGGGAATTTTAATTTAGAGCCTCGCCCACCCCCACCCCGACTTTATCTCGACTCTTGTGTCGTATAAACCGTTAGTCTTGAGTATTGTAGTATATATGCCCGGGGGTGAATCATGTATGAAAGTGACGGGGATGTGCGATTGGACTTTCACGTAGGAGTAGGTGGGGGCATTCGCTGAGGATCTTTAAGGAAAAGGGGGGGTCATTTTGTGAGGAGGATGCAAAACTTGGGTCAATCACTGAGCCTCTCACATTTTGTGAAAAAGGGGGGTCATTCTCGGGCCAATTCTAACCACCAAACAGTTTAAGATGTTTATAACATTAAAAGTGATGTGAGAGCATGACAATAAACTACGGGGGTCATTCCGTGACATTTGATTAAAATGGAGGCATCGACTGAGAGTAAAAAGGGTCTTTCAGTGACAGGTTTACCAAAGGGGGTACTTTCATTGACAGCAAGGTTTAAAAGGGGGTCAATTAGTGCCGCACCTCCCGTCACCTATTTTTAGGGAGTGTGCGATCGTTTCGGCAAAGAATTCGCTACATTATCGAATCCATGTAATTCCATAAGCATTGAGGGCAGTGAAAAGAAACCTGACTATATCCAGCTATATTCACCCCGAGAACCATTTGATCATCGGAGCTTCCATTAACGTAATGTAGGCCTAATTGGATTCGCTATCATTCTTCTTTTCTTGCCCCTCCCTCCCTCTCAGCTCCTCTCATCTCTCCTCTCGTCCCTTTCTTCTCTCTCTCTTTCTCCCCTCCACCCTTCTATACAAATTGAAATACCATCTCTTTTATTTTTTTGCATATAAATGTTCTGTAAGACTACCACAATTAACAAAGGGTATATGGGCCTACAAGTGGGACCCAACATTTGTTTTTTGCGCGCCATTTTTAACTATAAATTATTTTTGCCCAAAATTATAGTAATTGCGTAAATATCAGTTGCGATATTTTGTGGCGAAAAAAATACAAATCGGCCATGGCGTTTTATGCTTACTTAGCAAAGGGGAGGGATGCCAACCTAACAGCCACAGTGAATTCAAATCGGCGGAACCGAGGCTAGTCTTTTTCCAAGACGTAACGACATCGGAACCAAAGACTTGGACTGAAGACTATATGCTGTGCATCAAATATTTAATCTAAATGGCCGTGTAATTTTAAATCTGTAATTTTACGAACGTTATTTCGGAAGATTATGTACTTGAGGGGTGCGCCACCTGGTCCTTATCCGAGCATCTTTTTCGCTTTGGCCTCATGCTAATTGGAGACCCCTGTAAGCTTGCCCCCTAAGTACATACTGCTGCCTTTATACACCTATCAAATCGTCCCAGAACCGCGAATTACCCCGGGAGAATCAGACAAGGCTCTGAATTACCGGGAGTTGGGTTGTAGAGTCTATAATTTTCAATCGTTTAGCATTTTCTCTCATTACCATGTAACCCATGGAGGGTCTAAAATCAAGGGAAAGCGTTTTTTTTCAACTTGAAACTGGTGAAAGATTTTGAACCCGTGCGAAAAGCGGAATAAATTATACCTGGATCCGGCCCTGGATCCCGAACCCAGTGGGTATAAGACACGTTTCTCTAGATTCAGACCAGATTATGCACACGCACGCATGCACTCCACACACAGTCGCACACACTGCACACAAATACGTACACACAAACACAACCAACACACATACATACACACAAATACTCACACAAACACACACCGTGCGGCACACACACATACACATACATACACACACATACACGTACATAATACACACAGACTTACGAGAGCTACATTCTAGGTTTTTGACGGAAAATCTCTTCTAAAGACACTTTTTAGACATTTTAAAGATTTTTTCATTGTTTTTTCATTTTTTTTAGAGTTTTTCTCACTTTATTAGCAAGAGGACTTGCGCCGCAGGCCTATAAAGTTACTAAACTGGAAACTAAACTTTTCTACTCTTTTAGGAATAAACCCAATACTAGATGACAGTTTATTCCGTTACAAGACAGTCATACGTCGGAATACTCTAGAAACACCCACAATGTCAAGAAACTCGCCCCCAATGGAAAAAACGCCACAAGTTCATAAACTACTTGCCGCCCCGAATCAAACCCACAAGGTAGGGAACGTAGTAATACATACACACCTACAACCCACATGCATACACACATTCACACACCCACACACACAACCTGCATACCACAAAATCCTGCCCTAAAGGGCCCCGCATCGCATTTCCAGAGGTTGGACCCAAAAATTCTGATTCAGCACCCTTCAAACTATAGACCAGTTAACAACAATGTTGTAGCAACATGTTAGGGCCTGGTATCTTGAAATAGGTCGGCCTGACTGTTACACACTGGGCAATTGTATCGTAGAGTTTTAATTACCTGGGCCATAAAAATTCGCAGGAATGGATTCCAGGCAAAAAAGAAGTGACTTAGGATGTAAACTGGTTAATAGAAAACATCTTTCACACCTCTTCCCAACTTCTACAATGGAATTATCATTTATAACCCTACTATATCATTCACTAGACATGGTCACTGTTATTTCATTGATTGATAGTCTGTTGAGATGTTTACGTCATTACTCGTATCTCCTGAGTAATCAAGCAATAATCCCGTCTCATACCGCTCTTTTATCAGTATCACCTCGCTCGCGCTCAGTTTACATGGAGAAACAACGATCCGATCGTAATCAAGTATCTGTGTAAGTGCCATACGAATCGTTGTGTACTGCAAGATGCTGCCACTCCATCAGTAGAAAGGCGAGGCAAAAAAAACACAAAAAAACAACAACAACAACGCAACTGAGCTAATAGGCCTAGGAATTAAATAAATGAAATTAAAACAAAGCTCAGATAATAGTGTTAATAAATTCATGTCACTGAATGATAAATTCGTCTATCTGCTGTTTGTTCTCATGATATACGAAAAATATCAAGGTTTTGGTGGTACCAAAATCATTGATATCTTTTCGTATTGCATTGAACAACAGGGGAATATACTAATACACCATGTTGTGCGTATCACTCTAGCAGAAAACCGTTGCGGGAGCCGTTGTTTTAATAGGCGCTGTGATAAAAACTACCCAGTAAGCCTCATTGGTTACATAATAGCCTGGAAGCTGGCAGACATTTGTAACACATCTCGGTACAAAAGATTTTGAGAGATATCATGTTTGACAGCCTAGAGAAACCCCTGAAACGGTAATTTTTTCTTAAAGAGAACATGAGGAGATTTTCCCTAAAGAAGCGGCCCCCAATTTTTTTCCCAGAACCCGTGTTTTTTGCATATTGGAATGCTTTCCAATGCATTAGATCACACCTGAAGTGAATAGTCGAATCCGCCCCGGCTTATGTAATAATATGATGATTTAGTACTTCTGTCGTGCACCCCAAACAGGAAAAACCCTTGCCCCCCTTCAGCCCCCCCCCAAATGAACTGACATTTTTGTACAGTGTTATGGAGAAGGACCCACATTTGCCCCCTCAAAACAAGCCTTGGCACCCCGCAGCCCCCCCCCCCCCATTGAAAGGGTCTGGTTACGCCACTGCATAAAACCTCTCGTGTTTAGGTACAAAAACATCACCTTTCGACGCAAATTTTACAACTAGATTCCAGCTGTTTTGTACATAAAATTTATTGCATTTATTTACTTGGATGTAACAGCTCTATTATTTTATTGGACCATGTTCTATTCTATTTTCCTAGAAATCAGCCGTGAAGAGCAGTATCCGAAGGCATTGCAGCAAATCTAATGGTAAAGGAACAGAAATCGTTATTCTTGAGAACTGCGTCATTTTAAAACCAAAGTAGTAAGTCTTGCTATTGACGTGATGATTTTCTTTTTAGAATGTCACGGATAGTTGTAAACTTTTCCGGACATATTCAATTTAAATTGGCTTGCGTTTTTTTGGGGGGGGATAATGCTGGCCAATTTGAGAACGTATGCATGAAGTTTAATTGCTAAATTGGATTCACATTATTTTGAATGGCCTGCCATCATCATTTGCCTATTCCCGTGTCATAATGGGCCCAATTCTGAATATCGAATAATATAAGGTAGAATGATTAGGATCTATGTGGATTATAATAATAATATGATAATGATAATATGAGCTTTTATAAGCTTTTTACCGTTGCAAACAACCTCCAAGCACTGTTGGCTTGCCTATCCTTTATAACGCGCTATCATGAAATCGGTCACAATAATTCCGCTTATATCCCAATGATCATGATGATTGTTGTCATACATGCTAGTATTTGTTTGATGTTAGAAACTGGATGTAAAGAGGTAGTGTCAAGTAGCCTGGTCCAATAATATTGTCCATGGTTTTGCTGGGCGCAACTATTTACAGTCCTATTTTTCCAAGGGGTCCAGCATTTCAATCTTTTGTTTCTGTTTGTTGTAAATAGGCCACGAGGCCAAGGCGAAAAAGATTGCGCGGATAAGGACCAAGGTGGCGCACCAGGAAGTACATCATTCTTCCGAAATAACTTTCCCTAAAATTATAGAATCGGGTCGTACGGGGGTCTCACTTCTAGTATGTGCACATTCTCGAGAAAAGAATTTAAATGTCATCTCAATTATGACCTGAATATCAGTGACTCCGGGAAGGTACACCATGATTCATTGACTGCCAAGCAAATATTGGGGCTATGTAAGTAAATCCGGCTCGGTATGTAGAACACTTCATAGATTCCTTTTTCATCTGGAACTGCGAGCCATTGTTATTATCCATTCAACTGAAAAGATGCGGTGCATACCATCACCCCGATTTGAGTTATTTAGCTATTTTTATGACGTGGAACACAAATTACTTTCCTCTTTCACGAATTAAATAAAAGTTAGCGTTCTACTGTGTGTTCAATTTTCTTTGACCTATTATTATCCTTTATTCGAAATGGAAACGAGGTGAAACAAAGCTCATGAAGAAAAAAATTGTTGGCAAACATGTGACCTAAAACTTTGTGCAGACCAAAATCCGTAACTTGCCCGGTAACCCCATTTCTATGCAATATGCTTTCATAGAAGAAATCGAAAATCTTTCACCTATGAGCCCCAGTCCGTGGGTGGGCGGGCTCCATAGACGATTACGGTATAAAGCGTGAAAACTAATGTGCGTGAAGAGTCAACTGATCGTACTTGCCCTCTTGTTCACCATTGTCCACGGACTGTGAGTACTCCGGACTATAATTACTCTACACCGGCGCCGAACAAACTTTTAATGAATAGAAAAGAGGTCCCATATTAATATGATTAAGTTATGTGGTTTGTTTTTGGGTTCTGCACCAAGAGGGTAGGTCAAAGCTTGCCAATCAAACTTCTTTCATGATTTTTTGCTCATCTTCGTTTTCTTTTTTGAATAAATAAGAAATATACGATCAAGTTATTAAACTCCCGGCCAGAAGTTTGAGTTTTATTTCTTCGTGATGAGCTGTAGCTCAATCTAAACCGGGCGGTGAAAACAATTCAAAAGCTTTTAACGTCATGGACAATGACAATGGTTTTGCAGTCCCAGAGAATCTGAAGTCCGTTGTCCTATTCATCCTATTCATAACGGGCGGATTTACTTATCAATAGCACCATTATTTGCTGGAGTCATGGAACGTGGTGTACATCTCTTGGTCACTGATATTCAGAGAAAAAAAAGGAGATGACATTTAATTCATTTTCACGAAAATGTGCACATACTAGAAGTGAGAACACGCGTAGA
This sequence comes from Ophioderma brevispina, assembly GCA_023653785.1. Classification (NCBI taxonomy): domain Eukaryota; kingdom Metazoa; phylum Echinodermata; class Ophiuroidea; order Amphilepidida; family Ophiodermatidae; genus Ophioderma; species Ophioderma brevispina. Next base: position 12,176 of record JAMKCH010018728.1, read on the forward strand.
ACTGATTTTGATAATTTTAGACAATTTATTTTAGCAAAATTATGTACTTGTTAGGGGTGCGCTACCTCTGTAAACGCTATGAGAGCTTGCCCGCTAGCCTAAAATACTGGCAACTAACTCCTGGAAACATATTCAAATAGCACTAAATGATTAAATCTAATGCCAAGTGAATATTTAATACCCCTGTCAAGATCTTCAAAATCAATGCGACACAGCACAAGGGACCATTTTTGATGGAACATTAAGGGAGGGGGGGTCTATGTTTTCAAATTGAAGAAAATGAATCTACTAGCACAATTGAGATTATAGCGTGATAGGAAAGTGTAAAATTTCAGCTTTCATTTGCTTTTTCTTTGAGGTAAATAGGACATTCCGTTCAAATTTTATGCTCGATTTAAGAAAGCAAGTCTCGCATGTTCGATGCATTTTTGTATACATTTGTATGTAAAAAGTGCTCACCCTGTGATTTTTAAGCAAATATATATTTGTTATTATTATGACCACATATTACAAGCTTTTTCGAAATTAATTTATTAAAACATTAAATAATTCATTATGCATCAAACCAACTCGACATTTTCTGCTCGACAGCATTTCTTATGTATTTCTTTATTATCACTCACCCAGTGTTATTTAAGATGATTATTTTAGAAATTAATTTAACCCATTAGATCATCCCCAAAGCACTTAATTGACTCTTGCTGAGAGAGGATAGTATAAGGATGTCAGCTGTGCTATGATGAGATCGGAATGCTTTTATGAGATTTTGGTCAAATAATTGGAAACATATTCTGAGTCAAATATGGTCCAGGACCATATTTGCCATATGGTCCTGGAGCATAAATAAAAAATATGATCCAGGATCATATTTCAATATGCGGAAATGTTCCTGGAGCATATTTGAATACACAAATGGTCAAGGACCATATGACAAATATGCTCCTGGAGCAGTGGAGAAATATTCTAAGTCAAATACTGCTCCAGGACAATATTTGCCATATGGTCCTGGAGCATGTGCATTAAAATTTGACTTAGAATATTTCTCCAGATTACTTATGCTTCAGGACCATATGGTCCTGGACCATATGTTCCTGGAGCATAATGTCGGGCCAAAATCTCATAGAAACGACCGGAATCCACACTGCCTGTGTAACAGTAATTTCGTTAAAGCATCCCACTAATTATAAGCTCATAGACTAAAAAAGTTTAATATGTGTGAAAGTAGTCATTGTTCACTCTTTTTTTTAAAATGTGTGGGTCAATTGAACATGCTAAATATGTGAAACAATTCATATTTGTGGCTGCTGTAATAAATAAATAATAAGTTTGAGAAAATTCAGCAATTTTCATTATTTTTGAAACAGGATTTTAAGCTACATAACCTAGACTCTGGACCTAGCACCAGCGTAAATGTCTCCCAACCTGATGCTGAAAAATATTACCGTCAGTCAGATTGAAAAGTCTACCGAGAAGGGGAAATGCATCCGGATTGCGCTTCTAGACCATGATTATTTGCACCCCCGCACCTCTACTCGGGTTCAGGTAAGAAACAAGTAAGTTTTTAAAAGGGAATGCGTAAGGTACAAGTAAGTTGTAAAAAGTTACTATGACTGATATCATCCATGGAGCCGTATGGTAAAGACTGTCGACCGTAGGGAAAAAAAAACCAAAAACAAAAAACAAAATTGGGGTTGCACGAAATGCACAGGTTGCATGTACCTTTCCTCTCTGTGATCGGACCTTTTGTAGCCTGCACGCAGTGTGTATGTTCATGAAAAAAAAAATCCATACGTTGTGATTCCGTAAAATAAACAAATTTAGTTATTCGTAGAATCAATGGATGTTGAAATAATAAAATGTTGAGCCCCAACTTTCAAAAGCCTAAACATACCCAAGTCTGATCTGGAATGTTAGTAGCATGTGATTACAAGCGGCTAGGGACCGCCAGGGGTAACCTTGTCAATCAATCGTCTTCTTTTGTTGAACCGTCGTTTCGAGGCATATTACATCTACTCCTCAGGTTTCCCATCCAATCGATCCTATCCCATGGCCAATGGAGAAGCTTTGTAAATGCCTTTTAGCTTGACTGCAACCTCCGTGTGTAGGGAGAGATCCAAACACAATCCCACCTACTATATGTGGAAGATTTTTTAATAAAATTAAAAAAAAAAACATTGAGTTATGAGAGGACAATGACGGATTCTGACCAAAGGGTAGATAAGACCAATCTAAAGGCAAATTTTTTTTAATTTACACAAACCATAAGCACTAGAGGATCGTTTCAATTATGCTGGTTATTTTATTTTTGGCTTTTAAACGCAGGAGGCTTGTGCAGTTGGTTATTGGCAGCCATAGAAGAGGACGATGCTGTTATGACTGCTTACAGACTACACGGTTTGGCCTACATTAAAAGGAGTTAACAATGCATAAAATAAATGGCGGAGATTGGTACAACTCATATACCATTAATTGAAGTCCAATTATTTACATTAAATATACTATTTTTTGTGTAACAAGTGGAAGGTGGGGGAAACCTTCAATGATACCTGACAATTATAATCTTTTGAAGTTAGAAGAAATTGTAAACATAAAAGGGACGAGGAAAAGGCGCGTTGAATTAACATGAAACAGAAAAATAATTCAAGTAAAAGAGTTGAATTGTCACTCTTCTGGTTATGTTATGATATTAAGTAATATTTAATTATTCCTATGAATGAATTACATGGGGACAAATTTGTCAGCAGACATTGTCTGAAATTCAAAAACAAATTGAAAAAAAAACTATTAATTCCAATATACAAAAAGAATTTCAACCGATGTATGCACAAATACCGGTTAATTCCTGTGTTATTTGAATCGGAATCCGCAATGTGCGTAAATGAAAGCGGTTAAGTGCATCAGTCCGTTTCGAATTTTGGATCGTGAGATATACTACAGGGTGAGTCAAAAAAGAATTTGGGTGAGTCAAAAGATTTACACCCGTTTTGTTGAATTTTCTAAAGAGTGAAAATATCTACAAAGATATCGGCTATCACATATGAAACTAGGTTATTTCACCTAACTAGGAAATTTGAATTTTGATTTTGAACTTTGCATGCGAAGTATGCTAACTGAAAGATAGGTACCAATTTTTCATTCTGTCCACGGAATAACTGTTGTGGAATTGGCCAAAAGAGACTTTGGATGAGTTATATCCAAGTACATCATGACATTCTTGGCTTGCTTGGTACCTTTTTGTAAACCTTCACCATGAAAACTGTCAACTATTCATTATTTCGGAAATTCAATAAACAAATTATGGAATCTTACCCCCAATTTTTGAAGCATTACTTAAATAAATGTTCGAAAAATTTTCAATATCTTTTCGCCCGGAAAGTGAATTGCCAATCACATGTATGTGTGCCAATCCTGTGCAATACAGTCAGTGACCCATGTTTTCCACCGACTCCATAACCTGGATGGGGGGGGGGGGGGGATACTTTGGGATCAATTTGAACATTACACCACATCAACATCCATCATCTGCCTTTCCCTTTGCCAGCCTCAATAATTTACCTCTCTACCTGTCTCTCTTTCTCTACTCTCTTTCTGCTTATCCTTTTCCCCACTTTCCTTGCTTTACCGCTAGCATTAAAGGAGTATTTCCTTGGTATGGGGACGGGGACAATGCATCCCCTTCCATGCTCCTGTTACGCTACTTTCCTTGACTATTGTTAAGAAAATTATCACCAAACAGTTGTTATGGATTAGGGTAAAACTAAGGGTTAATTTAGAAACAAAATACAAAAATTATTGAGCATTTAAAGATCATGGTAACTCAATGCTGTGGATCTGCTGTGGACGTGAGAATGTACAAACCGTGGTCAATATGGTTTTTGGCGGCTTTCCGTTAATTTTACCATATCTGCAATTTGCGGAAAGGTAAACTTTAGATTTTTTTTACCAATGCTAGTGGATATATTGAGCTATATTTCCATTGTATAAACAATTTCTGAACTTGGTAAATATGTTAAATATTTCTGACATCGCAGTGTAAATCTTTTTGACTCACCCTGGAAGTTTAGTACAGTAGCTTTTAATCCTGCTTTTACTATTTATTAATATATTGTTTTATGGTTGGTTTTATTGTAAAATTGTATTCAATTCGGCCGTTTTGGGCCCGCGATGATGCAATGGTTTATAAAACCTTGAATAATAATAATTAATTCATTGGGTCCTTGCAGGTCGTCAGGACAGGTGGATCTAAAGGCAAAGGGGCGGGCGGCTCAATGCACATATAGAACAAGTCGCTATTTATAGGGAGGAAATGGAATGGTTGGAGATTCTGTAATTTGTTTTATCAGATAACATTTGAGATATTGCAAACTATACTTGTCTGGATTGATCATTGCTCATACCAACAAATTGACCCAATTTTGTCACGACGCCATGCATTTCGACATTATCACATTTTCACCCACACTGAAAGATTAGTTTGTCATGAAAAGGGTCTTATTTGACTAATTAAAAATTGCATCAATTTAATTTTTGTCATCTTCACAAAATAAAGCTAAAAAATGTTCATAAGTTCAATTAACAATTATAACTTTTAAAAATTAATTTTTATCATCACGATATTTTCATGACTTATAAAATTTCAGCTTTTTAAAAATGCATGACTAATTAATGAATGACGAAATAATCGTTAATTTGTCATTTCAAGTTGCATTAATTAAAAACAAATTAACAAGACAAATTAAATGACAATAATGCATTAAAATTTGTCATTTTATGGTACATGACGAATTAATAAAAAAATTATAAACTCTAATTCGTCATTTAAATTTGTCATATACGCAACTTCAATTGAATGCACCGGAAATGACAAAATTAACAACATATCTGTCATTCATTAATGTGTCATGCTTTTAAAAAAAGTGAAATTTTATAAGTCCTGAAAATATCTGTGATGATAAAAATAATTTTTACCAGCTTATAATTTGTAAATGGAACATTATGAAACTTTGAGCTTTATTTTCTTGAATGATCAAAAATTAATGCAGACAAATTTTATTGGTCAATAATTACGCCTTTTTCGATGACAAACTAATCTTTTCAGTCGCCTATCTCTTGTACCTAAACATCAGAAATATGCCAAAGTATATACTTTTCTGATTCTGATCATATTAGAATTTAATTTTACGGGGGTGCTATGGGCACCCATATAATCTGCTAGACGATATAGTGTGAAATAAGCATATACACATTTTTGAAGAGCGCTCCAAATATCATGCATTGATATTTGTTTTATTGCATCGGTGCGTATGTTATTGAATAGTAGGGGATTCCATGGGTGGCATATTTGAGGGAAGAACCCTACTCAAATAATCCACCACTGCCCTGTTTTGCTCCTGGATTTGTTTGTGTTACCTATCTCGAGTTTTACTTCGTAGTGCTTTGGGTAGGTGCCTGTCCCGATGAACTGTTACCCGGAAGCACCTAAGGGGTCACCAAGCACTTTTTACCCTGGGGATCTATTGGTGAAGTGGATTTTAAAAGGGCTTACCCGATTTTCCTTATTTTTTTTAAATGTAGCTTTATGAACCATGTGCAAGATCCATAATTTGACTAAAGGGTGTAAAAGGGTTGTATGTCAATTTGAGGGTGCGTTGATTTCAAAAAGACACCTTACAAAATCATCAACATTGATGGAAAGTGGATTTTTCATTAAAGGGGAATTCACCCGATTTTCCTTTATTTTTGTAAAATATAGCGTGATCAAACCATGTTGCGCAATATCCCACTTATTTGACTGAAGGTTTATGAAGTGTTTTTTGGGACAGTAGAGGTGCTGATTCCGAATATTGCACCATGCAAAATGGTCAAGTTGGTGGAAAGTGGATTTAAAGGGGCATTACCGATTTCCTTATTTTTTTAAATAGAGCTTTATGAAACCAAATGTGCAAGCTCCACTTAATTTGACTATAGGGTTTAAGAAGTGTGTTATGTCAATTTGAGGGTGTTGATTTAAAATAGGCAACCATACAAAGTCACCACATTGGTGGAAGGAAAGTGGATTTTTAAGGGAAATTACCCGATTTTCCTTATTTATTTTTAAATAGCATTATCAAAAATGACCAAGATCCACTAATATGACAAACGGTTAGGACAGTGTTGAGGTGAATTTGAGGATGTTTAATTTTGATATACACCATACAAAATCACGCCACGTTGGTGGAAAGTTGATTTTAAAGTGGAATACCTTCCTAGTTTTTTGAGGGAAACAAAGTTTATCAAGTGAAATAAATAATTGGGACAAATGAGGTCCTCTGCAGGATGGCTGCCTTGATTTATGTTCATAATGTTCATGTATATTTGGCTAAAACTGGTCATTAGAAAAAAATAAAGGGCACTCGTTATATTGACAAATAGATTGACAAATCAATATTAACTAAGTGGGTGTTATAGCGTTAGAATTTTTCTTTTTCTGTTCAAATGATTGTCCTTAGGGTGAGGTGTTTCCAAAGAAGGATGTTATGTTTCATCAGTTTCCAAAAGAAAAATAATGTGTTTTATTAACTTCCTGTTAATGATCATTCTTTGTTACCAAAGTGGAAGTGTTTACCAAATTGAAGGAAAACTATCAGAAAACTTGTTTTAGTGCTAGAGTATTTATTTAAGCGCTTTTTAAAGTGGGTTGGGTGTAAATAGCAATCAAACAATGTCTTTTTAGACCCATCAAAATGGAAGGTTACAAAAAATATTCAAATTTTGTTGTGATCCCAAGATTAAAAAGGGAGCGCATCCCAGCATTTTCATGCACCCCAATTCTGAAGAAAAATGGTATCTCCTCGGACAAAACAACCTATTTCACCAGTCATTATCTGTTTACGTTTGTAATTTTTAGAACCATAAATCAGGCCTTATTTACGACAGGGGAATAAGGTGGTTATATTTATGTCAATCGTACTTATTCTTTTTCCCGCCTTTTTAGAGAGCATTCAACTACAATAATAATAAAATTTTGTGTAGTTAATCTTATAAATGCTTTAGAGAACATTCATTTGCGAAGAACAAAGGGCAATAAAAGATTATGATCAAAACAGGGACCCGTAACCAGCGGGGAAGGGGCAACCCAGTTAGAATTTTCCCCTTATTCTTGCCCCATGAAGCAGGTAAGTACCGGTTAACTGGAGAAGTGTGTTTTGCCCCTCCCCTCCGCACAATACTCTTGCCCCTGCCTGCCGCTCCTTCCCCAAAATGAAAATTTCTGGTTACACCACTGGATAAAAAAACGGATATCAAAAAGGTTCCAGCCTGAAAAATTTTTCATTTTGAGTGAGGAGTTCTCAAGATATGGTCACTGAACAATAAGTCAGCAAAAACAGACTTGTCTAGGAGCATATTTTCTGAAAGGGTTTATAGGCACACAAAGACAGCTCCCGACCCAACCAATTCCCGACTTACACAAGATCGCATTTTTTTTTTTTAAAATAGGCTACAGTCTTGCTCAAAACTTGCAAACATTACAATTTTTATTCCCGACCAGGATGATTAGTCTGCGAGTACGCTACCCCCGTCGTCAACGAGACTAGGGATGCTGAAACGCCGTGCAGCTAGGCGACAGCATCATGGAATCAACAACGATCAAGATGTTAATTGGCGACACCCCAATTGCTTCAGGCTCCGTATTAGTCGCCGACTTTGAAAAGACGGCACCAAGTTGTTGACAGTCGTCGGTCAAGAATGCTCGTCGATTGTGTCGCCGAGTAGTGGACGCCAAGAAAGGTTAGTCACATGAAGACACACCGCGAACGCGACCCAAACTCTTCCCCTCATGAAGAACCAATTTTTCAAATAGGTTTTTGAGTCTTGTTCAAATTACAAGACAAGAGATGTCAATCGCCGAATGAGCAGTAGGCGATCAGGATGTCACTTGTCCAGTTCTCAACAGGTTGCAGCCTTAAACCGACACGACAAAGGTTCGGTTCAAGGACCCCAAGTCTGCGACTTATCTTCTGTAGTCGCCCGAGTTTAGTCGCCGATGTAACATGTCCAGTTGGCTTGCATTTTTCTCTCCCGCTTGGAGCAGACTCATGCCGACCACTTTCCAACTGCACACAACCACTCTGATGCACACCCTCGGCTACCGCTTCCAAACCGTTCATTTGTTCAAGACGACCTTAACGATTCCAAAACCCGACAATATTTTGTTAAGCTGCAAGAAAAATCGTGGCAGGTATTTTTTTTCAAATTGGCCACGTGCGCCAGACTACACAAGACTGCAGAAGATGTACAGGACAGTCCCAGACTTAGCCAAACTACACATGAAAAAGGAAAAGACTAACGATTTTCGAAAAATTGCCAATCAGCACCATTAACAGTTTTGGAACTGGTTTTCTAGCAAATAAAGGGTAAGATCGACGACTGTACAGAACAGTTCCAGACCTTGCCAAACTACACATGAAAAAGAACAAACCAGCTCACGAAAGGCTCAGTAACACAGCGGATTTTTTTGCAAGAAAAAAAACCACTTCCAGGGACTGCTCAGACTGGGCCGATGGCCAATTTTCGAAAATCGTGAGCAGTTTTTCGTTTTCATAGTAGTTTGGCAAAGGTCTGGGACCTGTTCTGTACAATCTTCTTTAGTCTTACCGATTATTTGCCCTAGAAAAGAAACCGCTTCCAGGCTGCCTCAAAACTGGTGCCGATGGCATTTTTCGACGCACTCCTATTTGAACTTCAGGATGTTACTCAAGACCCCCTCTTAAGTACCTAATGAATGGACACCCATGATGTGTACTGGATGAACTCTTATTTTTGATACATATTTTACCTGAAAGGCCCTTACTTTTCACTTGATGGCCGAGACACATAACTGTCACTTCAGATAGGGCAGAGTGCCCCCCCCCCCCGGACCTTTTAGACTGAAGATCATGACCTTTAAAATTTTCAATAGCAAATCAGGAATCGTTGGTTATCACGGTTGGGTAAACGAACGTTCATTAAAATGCTGCCCTCACTTGAAAGACAGACTGGAGTCGATTCAAGTACGTATTTGACTTGTTCAAATTAGAAACTTATGGTCGAAAAAGACATTATTAGTGCTACTATTATTCGTCCTGATGCTGTCATTGTTGTAATTTGTCACCGAGTCCATGGTAAATCTTTAAGGTGCAAAATATCACTCAACTTTACTTCGCATCTCTTACAATCATGTATGTACCCCCTTTAATCATTTAGCGTATAGTTCGATACATTTTATCAAAAATCAACAAATTTAATATCCTGACCTTTAATGTGACATATGCAATTTTCTTGAAGATGTGCCTAACTTGTATCTTATAAAAGCTATGTTTATCATAAATCGGTAGTGTCCCCTTAAAACAAGAATTTCAACACTTTCACAATTTAATCAATTTTGCATGCAGCAGATTTGAAACTCAGCACCCTCGAATTGCCTAAAACACTTCTCAAGACTTTTAGTGTATCTTGAGTAGGGGTCAACCTTATTTTGAGCCTGTTAGGCTGATTTATCCCCTAGTAGAAAACGTACCCTGAAGCCCGGTGTGTTCTTAGAATGCTATAAACCGCGCGACGAGGGATGTTTTTTTTATTAGGGAAGGCAGTACTGTTATGGATTTATAACGTATTCCAGATTGGCATAAAAACATTGTTAGTAACGCCAACATGCCTTGTTGAATTAAGGCGTCTCAGATATTTCTGCGAGATATTATGATTTTGTGTTTGTATTAATTACAAATAGCAAATTAAGAACTAAAGATCTTGACTAAAATGCCAGGCTCAATTGCAAAGTTTGAAATGAATCGGAGTTTTTCGTTTTGATGGCAGTAATTTGTAATTATGAAGGACATCATCGATTTGAGCTTAGCTCATTTCACACGCATGATCAGTAATATCCTCTTAAATTCCTAAATGCCATTTTTTGCCACTTTTCAAACACTCGGACGGACCTCTGCCGTGTGTTTAGGGGGAAATTGCTCCTACAAGACAACTAACGCTACTCCCTTTTTTGGGATGATTGTCAGGTTGGTAGTCATTTTCGCTCTAGGGACGTAAGAGGGCAAGCATTATGTCTATATAAACAAAAACCCGATTTTTAGAGCGCGCACGGGAATCCGCCGAGTCAAAACCTTTAATTTCTGCATATTTTTCTTTTGTTTAGGTGGCTTGGTAAAAATGACATTTTTAAAATGTTTTCTGCTTGCTGGACTATCCTTGCAGTGAAGTCAAACTCATAACGCGCTGCTGGATGGTTTGGTCGCTTGCTAATCTAAAATTCCATTATCGCCCACAAATTAGCACACATTATTCGGTGTTTCATTTGAGTGCCTGTGGGGCCGGATAGCTTTTGCACTCAAATGTGTTTCAAGAAAGCAAACATTTTGCGTCACCAACGTTTATGGCTCGGCGCTTCGAGTCAGGGGCAAATATTCGAGTCTTTCAACATCGCAAATATTGTGGAATCTACCTGTCTTGTTTGTGTGCGAAAATAATAAACATCCAGGCATGGAGAATACCGAGAGAGTTTTGGCATGTCTTGATATGTATATAGAAGGGAGACTTACATTCTGGAATTTGGGTAAGCTATTGACTGTAATACATTGTTTCTCATAAGTTGGAATCAAATCTTTTTACTATTTTTTATGGAATAAAATCTCTTTTAAAAACCACTTTTTATGGAACGATTCTTACAGTGTGAGTTATCTATGATATCTAGGGTGTATATTGTCCCATCATTAAATTGATCAGTCTCTTCCGAATCATATCACCATGAACTAGTCTACAATAAAACCCCTTTACTAACTGTTGTCTTAGCCTGATAGAAAAAGAGGGAATTTGAAACAGCAATTTACGGTTTTGTTACAATTTTTTTCAGCATCAGCCAGTCTTACAGATAATCGTCACATTTTTGGGTGATTTCATGCATCATATATTCAATAGTACTGTTTTTGAATGTCAATCATTACTATGTTGAGTATGTCCACCCCGGTATGGAAGTCATCCGTGTCAAGACGTCGCGCATACTGTCCACAATGTGTTTAAGATGTCGCATTTGGCAGAGCGTCCCACTCATCTTCAGAGTCTGAGCTAACTCCTGTAAGTTTGAGAAGTTGGCCCTGTCATGATGCTCTCGGCCTAATGCATCCAGGCATGCTAGATAGGTTCATATCGGTAGAGCAAGCAGCATGGTATCGTGCTCTCCACCCATCTCTGCCTCATAATTTTTCTCACTACAGGGCCCTGAGGCTGCGTGCCGTTGTCGTCTTCGCGAGCCGAAATTGTTTTGAATAAACCCTTCTTTGCATATGGCATGCAGTGGTTTTCCTGAATGTCCAGGTACACGACGGTGCTCTGTTTTCATCTGGTCACCACCAGTGACGTTCTTCTCCATAATGAATATCGCCACCCATACAATCACGGGAGCCGCCACCACCTTGGATTCGAATCTGAATAGCGTCCTCTTGGAGGTTTCTTTACCACTAAATCGACGAGCTTTTGTCTTCCATCTGACGGTCAAGGATGTATGGCTGTCGTCCATAAAGACATCATGTCGCCAGTGTCCGACTGTAATCTTCCTCTGTGCTCCCTAACCCAGCGAAGTCGAGCACTCTGTGGTGAACTGTTAGGCGTGGATATTTTGGTCAGGGAAAAGGAACAAACACAGACGTCTGGCCTTTATAGCTCCCAACAAAAGGTACTGTTACTTAATTCAAATAAGCATGTATCACTTCACCTGTGCATTGGGGACCTTATGTAAATTGTAATCATTCACCTCACTGAAAACAAAAGTCGATTTTCGACGCATGGTTTACTAAAAAAAAATTAGTAGCAATCAGTTGGCGGCATCTGCTAGCATTTTTTAAAGCTGTTTAACTCGCTCTACAATCACTTTTGTGAAAGGGTAAGCATCGTAAATAACGAATACAACCTAGTTTAAGCAGTCAATCAGCAGGTTTAAGCATTTGTCTACATAGTAAAGCATTATATGTTGTACATCTTGAAATCAGTGGTAAGCCTGCCCACCATCAGTTGCGGCTACTAATTGTTTTACGATTTCGTGTTCCCCCTCCACTCAGTCCATACCGCACAAGTTACCCATATACAAGCATGCACGTCTGTGTACGGGGCCATGGCTGTGTGGAGCTCTCCAAAGCGATGCAATAACTGTTCATGTTAGATTTTAGGCATATTAGGCGTAATAAAGATTCACACAAATTAAATGCTGAATGTTACAACATTAAATTGTCAATCGATTTGGCCGGATCGTGTTCATTTCAATCTGCATTGAGCGTATGAGATGAACCCGGCACGGCGTTTATGAGTTTTCTTGTATGGGGCTACTGCGGTATTGGAGCAGGGCCTGACTCAATGACCGTGCACACTGCTGGATATCGCAGGCTATACGTAACCCATTGTATCATGGTTTTAATCAAGATGCTTTTATGCTCTATGACATGCTTATACTCTGAGTATAATTGTCGGCCGGGGGGGGGGGGGGCCACTTCTTAACAATGACAAGGGGGTATCAATCGTGTCCAAGCAATCACACAAAGCAACCTAAATACGTATTTTCGGCGAAGCTTGAATTTTCCCCCCTAAACACGTAATCAGCAAGCGCAATTAGCTATGCAACCCTAAACACGTACTTTGATGGATTTTCCCCCCAACAAGTCTCAGTAGCACAATTTGTCCATACCTACCGCTACATAAGTATTTGTCAATTATTACCCGCTTTGTACGTAAAAACCCCAAACCATATTCTTCAGTGTATTTTTGCAGCACCAGAGAGGCTTTTCTGAGCTTGGTGTAATTTCAGAAAATATCTGGGAAAGTTATTGTTTTTAGCAAGGATATAGCCCAGTGAAAGGTATTTAAAAGGGGAAAGGCATTTTGAGCCAGGGGCTTATCCAACAATTCTCAGGACTGCGGCACTACTAGTCCTAACATTCGACTGATATGGCTGCTGAGCGGCCATGCGCTACCTGCAAGCTGGGGGGGGGGGGGGGGGGGGGGGGGGGGGGGGGGGGGGCTTGCATCGTCCTTTCCAAAAACCTCACATTTTCATGGGCGAATTATAAATAATTTGAAATTGTAAGTGATTCACTATAGCAAAATATAGGTATTGATAAATGGCTTATAAAAAGTAAAACGATTTGATGGGTTAAGTGTCACTGATAATTCATATAGTGGCGCGGGAGGGGTGCCGCTCTCGCTCCGCGCGAAGCGCGGAACGCAATACGTGAAAGTGGCGTGTCCTAGTGTTAGCAAGCTTACCTCTGTAGGAAAGGGTCTCTGGTTCTAATCTCAGTGGACACTTGCTGGAAGCTCCATTGGGGATTTAATTTGTATAATAGATTATTGATTAAACCTGAATGCCACTTCTCCATGGTTCATTTAAATGGGCAAAGGAACCATGAAAGCTTGCACTTCCCATCCGGTGTGTGTTACGTGTAGTGTGTTTTGAATGTTGCAATATACGCTGTTTAACAGCTTTGCTGCCATCCAAGTTGCATTGTTTCTTCTTCTATTATTATTAAGTTGTAATTCTTTATATTTGGCCTATAGGCCACGATTTGAAAGATTAAAAATAACCTTGATTATAAACCAAGCAGGTTTTGCTTTCCGCAACCAACATTTTCGATGGCAAATTGGGTAAAAAACATTTGAATTTGTAAGTGGTGTAACTTTAAAATTCATATAGGCCAATGGTCGACGTTTAACAGGAAAATATAGTTTCATGCTATTTTAAGGTTTTATATTAAAATTAAGGTTTTCATGGAGAGTTCGTAAGCGGCACGGGGTGGGTCGCGGAAATCCTTGGGGTATTTTAGTTTTGCAAAGACCTTTTCGGGAGAATTCGCATTTAGAGAACGTTATTTTCGCCACTTATATTTCCGCATTTGCTCGCGCGAGTCGGCATTTTCCCCGAAAACTGCTGATCCGCGCATTAGCACACAATTAATGTCAAAAGTGATTTTAAGAAATTAAACCTATAACTTGACTGACATTAACCTTATTATATTGTAAATTGGTAAAACAGTGTCCGTTTTCATGGATAAGTGTATAGACAATTTGTATAGCGGACATCATCAGCCTCACAAAAGGAGTCGTCATTTCTCAATCTCAAACCAACAGGCCTGTACTAAAAAATAATGAGATTATGGTTTCTTTACCGCGCGGAGCGCGGAAATTTGGGAAATTGGGGATTTGACAGCAAGGTTTGAAAGGCAACGTGCGACTTCCCGGACACTTTTTAATTTTTTTTTTGGCTGACATGAATATGGACCCTAAATGCGTAAGTCCCTCATTTAGAAAATATAACCCTTTTTCTTCATTTTTAGTGATTTTTAGACTCCTTTTTCACGTTACGTAACGTAACGTGCCTGATCACTGAAAAACTACCCTTTTTTACGTTGAAGTCTTGGACACGGATGATACCCCTGTCTATGAAGACTGATCCCCCGGGATAATTTGTTTTTAACTGATTCGAACAATCTGCTGCAGCATGTGTACGTGAAGGCTGCACTGCTGTAGACTGCGCGTAAACACAGCGATTAAAGTACACTCGATCCGCCCGTGTACAGTTCACACGCGCCAGTACTGCGTACGCTTACCGGTAGTTCAAACAATTGATTACGGTGACTATATAACATTTGGGGGACAAACAGTAATAAGTTGTAATACATTTGGTGTACAATTTGTGTGATTCCTTATTTGCATCTAATAAGCCTATTTCTACGTATTGTGTCACTTTGGATACTCGCCTACATGGACCAACTGCGTTTTACAGCATAATTGTAGAGCTAATTGGTACAACTGGATAACTATTAAAAAATTAGTTCAACGGCAACTTAACCCAAACTATAAACTAGACATCGTTTTTAACGAATTTATAAGTTAGTAGAATTACCCCACATTAGTTTAGCCAATAGTAAAGCGTGCCCTACCAACTTTTTAATTCAGTTTAACTAACTTTTTCTCGTTCAGAAAATTCATTGAGTATGCCCAAAGTTAAAATAAACTCATAGAGCCTTCTTTAGCAATAATTTAAATTGGTTAAGCGTGACTTACAAACAATCAATTAGTAAAACTAGACATCCCCCCG
>JAMKCH010018729.1:0-21214 GCA_023653785.1 Ophioderma brevispina
ATGTGTTAAAGTGGTGTTAATTTACCCTTGTATTTTTAGCCAATATGCATGACTTGTCTCTGAAAGTAGACCATTTTGCTGGCCATGTTGAACTTAGTGCATTGAAGCAGAATAAACGTAGCTTTAATTAGTTCTATGGGTTTAAACATATTGAGTTCTCATGTAATTCTTTCATCAAAATTGTTGGCATATTCGTTTGCTCAAATTTCAACGACTATAAGCAGCCATATTTGCCGCCATCTTGAATTTGAAGCCCCTTAGACAAAAACAGAATCCCAAAAGGAAATATAGGAGGTTTGAAAACATATAACTAACCATTTGTGTTTTTATTGTATTAACTTGGCTGATATATGACTTATTCAAATTTTGGACAATTTTGGCAGCCGTCATGGCGGCCAGGGGATATAGCTACCGCCGGCCGGCGGCGGCCGGCCATGACCCGGCATAGACGGTCATTTGGGAGTTCCCGATGGCACTTTACTTCAGGCGAAATGAAAAATGAGCAACAATAACTTATAGTCTGCCCATATGTGCCAAAAGGTGTACTTTAAACAAAAATTTTGAAATTTTAGCAACCCGGGGCCCCCCACTCATTGTACGACCCTGATGGCGGCCATCTTTGATATCTCGATAGCATCGGGATTTTTTCACTGTTACCATCCCAAAAGGTGTTTTAGACCCTGAGAGGCCACTAAACAGTTTGGTGTGGTAAGTTTCTTTGGGGGTACAACGGGGTTTGTCCTACCTACCTAACTAGATACTAAATGTCCAGAGTACCATTATGTGGACAATGAATATGGTCATTGGTAGCCCTTTGTTGGGTCAACAATGGGTCCTTATGGCACCAACGCGATGTTTGAGTCATATTTTAGCTTCATGTGTAAGAAGTATATGGTGAAGATTAGAAAAATAGCAGAGGACAAACAGTAATATCATCATCTTGAATTTTAGGCGTCCCATGGACCCCACCATCCTTGACCACTTAGCGTAACTGAATTATTGTACACTAGTACTGATTGTCAAATTCAATTAATCTGTAATTTAACTCCACTAGTGGCATAAATGATTTTATTATTAAAAAAACCCAATAACGCAGTTCTCCTAAGTGATAAACCAAATGTGTAATTAATCTATTTGTTCTTAAAGTACCTGGAACAGTGACATTTTTGACAGTTAATCGAGTCTCGTCAGAGCCTGATCGGCTTCACGTTTCATGGGATGCCCAATGCCCCGTGCTCAGAAATTACAATGTGGGCAAATACCAGTTACGACTAGATCAATGTGATGACACAATCGGCCCGTAAGAGATTATGGAAATGTTTCAGTAAGATCGATCACAATTCCAAATCTCACTCCATACTCCCCTTAACAACGGTCTGTCATAATCAGCTAACGACGTTGGATCTGGCGAACAAGTGTGGAAAGAGCAACAACAGCCATTGTAGTAAGTGCAAGTAAAACACAATATGGAACTTGGTTTTGGTCCCGTTCAAACGCGTTTTTTTTAACTCTATTAATTTGAAATGTCTTAAATGAAATGAACATATAACGCAATACAGAATATGTTTGTGTGTCCCTTTTCAATTTGGCGAGAAAGAGTTGCAAAAACACCAAATAGCTGACTTTTATAGTCAATCAATTACACCATACCATACTCTTAATCGGGGCTATTCACATACTAACTCCAACAAATATTTTGAAACGCGAGCAACCGAATGGCATTCTCCATCAGAACTGTGGCTTTCATCACAGATCCCTATATCGAGTCTAAAAATAAGATTCAATCTTTCTAACAACAATATTAAAACAATATTCAATACTATACTTTGTTTTGTGTTTGTTTTTATGCCCCCTGGCAAAGAGGCCGAGGGGGTTGGTGCGCCCATGTCCGTATGTAATGTGTATATGTGTGTTCCGTTTGGTTAGGTTTTTTTCGTTTTTCACGTCTCCTAGAAAGGTAAGTCCTTCTAATTACACCAGACTTGGGGTTAAGGTGTCAAAAGGAGTTCCTTCATGTGTGAATGATGTAAAGGTCACTGACTCGAGGTCAGGGTTATCTGAGGTCAATGTTCCAGATTGCCATCTTGCCAGGGGGTGACGCAAGTGTACTTGCAGTAATTTTTCATGTACGTGATCTTTTATCCTAGACAAGCGCATTAATTTGTGCTATTTTAAGTTACGTGTCCGTTAGTGTAAATATTTAGTACTTGTTCTTACAAACATACGGATGTCCTTATTTGCCATCTGACTTACAACTTATATGATCAACGTATTCAATCAGTATATCTTGGCTGCCATTTTACATAAGGCGGCGCCTCTTGAAAAAAATCCGAAAATAACCATTAATTTAACTTCAATTATTCTTGTTGGTTATCCTCTGTTTTTGTTGTTTTTGTTGTTTGTTGTTTGTCTGTTGTTTCTGTTGTCTTTTTAGTTGCTTGGTTGTTTGTTGATTGTGTGTTTGTGTGTTTTTCTGTTTCTTGTTTTTTTTTTGTTTGGTTTTGCCCAGACGAAAATACATTGTGTGTGTGTGTGGATTAGTACTAAGCCCTGTGGCCGAACCCTGTGTCGTATCTAGTGTGTTTTCATGGTAACAGGGTGTATTGTGTTGATCTTGACCTCGATCTGTTCATCAACCGGAACTTTTTGGCAAAATGTAAGACTAATTTATTTTTCTTTGCACTACATTTTCTGAAAAAAAATGAAAGAAAGCGCTTGAAAAATGAACAGATATGGTTGTACAACTCTCCATTTCTCCTATTTCCAATTAGTTTTACACAATACAACCATATTTTTGGTGTCAAGTATCCTCACTGTTTTTACAGAAAGAAACTGATAAAATGAAACTTCCATTGATCAAAACACGTTTTAAACAATTTGAAACAGAAAAAGTATTTTGCACTAGCGTTCTTCTCATAACTTACTGCACAAAACCAACCTGTCTCAGACCTTGCTATTGCTCTTGCCCTATCAACAAGGTCATTCACTTCAGTTCTGGAATGTTTCAAAACTTAAACGTCGTAAAATATGAGGCGTCTTGAGCTAATTGGCAAAGAATGTTAATAATACACGGCTGTTAACTTTGAGTCCCTTTCCTTTAACATAGATGTCTATTTTGAATTTTGAATAATTGACTTCGCAGATATTTCAACTTATAACAATGGACTTGATCTATTTGAATAGAAAAATAGTCGAATTAAATAGATACTTTATTGAAATTAAAACTTGTTCTCTCTATCTGGATCTCCGTGATAATTGTGTTTTGGCTGTTTCCAGCATAATCGGAATTGAATTCTCACTGCTTATGATTGAATCACTAATTTTCCTGTAATTGAAGTCAAAGGTAAAAGTTTTGTCCACATATTCTGATACACTGATTACATGAACTGAAATGAAGCTTAATTGTGTAAATCCCATTGTAATGGTGACAAATGACAAGCCTATAAAGTTTATATTTTCGCGTAATTTCTTCCCACATTCCTTCCTATTTTCACGATGGAAATTAAAAAAAAAGCTTATATAAATATCACTCTGCATGACACCTGGATAACGGTCATGATAAAATTTATTTCAGCACTATAACCTATGCCTCACGTCTACAAAGTCACTCTTCTCCGTATCCTGTTGAACATGGTAGCTCCGATATGCTTGTTCATTTAACTTAGATGTCTGTTTTTGTGGAATTTTTTTAAAAATACGCATGTTTTGAAATAATCACGAAAAGAAAGATGTTTGGTAGCTGTGGAACCTAAGACGTTTAACCTAAAAATGGAATGGGACATTCACCCTCGTTTTGAATATTACGAATAAAGGTTTGGTACATTATCCTCGTAACACTTAAAAGTGTCCCCAAGCTAAAAAAAACTTCCGTTAGTGCCGGAGGTTCCGTTGGGACCACCACCCAGATAACCACTTCCCGTGGGAGTTGATCATGAACTACATAAGATGGGGGTTATGGGAACCACAGACCAAATCCAGATGAAAATCAGAATTTTGGCCTCTGACCTAAGGCCAATTGAAATTGTCACTCTTCAAAAAAATGGTTCGCATGTTTTCATCCTCAGCAACTTCGATAAAATGATTTTGAACCAAAATAATTGCATAGTACTCTAGAAGAACAATCTATTATTCAATAATTATAGCACAATATAGTCAATTTTACTACTGTATTTTACTTCTTTCCAGAAAGTTCAAATTCACCCTTGGTCTTTCCCATAACTTACACACAGTTAAGACCACGGTTATTACAAAATTAAATTGATGCTATCGGCATATAAAGGGTTATTGGAATTTAAGTATTTTTTAAATATGAATTAATTTGCCTCGCAAGTAATATATCTAAGCAAATAAATCCCAAATTTTAATTGACTTTACTTTTTTGAAAGCAAAGATCTTGATTTTCCCCTCCCGTTAGTGCCCAAGGAGGGTGTTCCTGACCCACCTAATTATGCCAATGACGCCATGGACGGATCATTTTTGGGGGTATCAGGAGAACTTATTATCAAAATTAATCAGACAAATAGCAAAAAACGCCCTGAATAGTCATTGCGTAACCGAGAATCGCAAAATACATCAAATGTTGGGTCCCCGTGGAACCCCCTCCTTGGCACTTAAGTGTTAATACTTATACTGTGGTGCTCTATAACGGTCAATACTATGTGTCAGTGTTCAAAACATAGATGTCCCCATTTGATAAGACGCAATAAAAAAATACGAATACATTTATTCGTCCATTTTCAGCATTGGTGGCTGCCATCATTGCAGGAAGACAGGAAATTTGAGCATTACATATGGTGAGATATCACATCCAGTGCTGGGAAGAGTTAAGAGTATGTTTGGCAACATTTTATTGTTGTATATTATTATTGGGCTAGTTTGGGCATGTTTGTACTTTAACAGTGGGGGGGTATTCATTAAGAGAGTAATATATATGTGAGTTACTCCATTTTGTCAGAGTTAGATTGGCAAGTTTGGGATAGGCGTCTTATGTGAGGTTTTGGGGATGGTTTGAAAACCCTACAAATGGAGGCTTTTTGTAGATTTTAAATGTGTTGTTTAATTCAGAGTATTGCAATAGTTGTGTTTGGTAAATATTCTGATTTGGTGTGTTACGAAGAAATAAAAGGAGGGTTGTCTTGTCAAGTAAGGGAGGGAGTATTTTAGTAGAGGGGGTATAGATGATATGGTGAGTTGTACACTTCACATAAAAGTTTTTGAGCTAACATACTATTTCAGATATTGAAAGTAATGTTGGGAAGAGCAAAAACAAAAAAATTATGATACCCTTGGGTAAAGTCGCCATATTTAACTCTCGGAATAACCTGCCTAATTCAAATGTAAAAATTAAAACAATGTTTTTAATTGGTTTTTTTTTACACTTTTTGAACGTAACTCTTCTAATACTCTGAAGGTAGGTAACAACTCATTATATTTTAACTCTCAAAATTGACTCCCCACTGTCAAGTACACATTTCCACTTAATCACTATAACACGCACATCACAGCGTTTGCTAAATAACAAATTCTTCAAATCGTTGCTTTTTGAATGACAACTCACCAGCATTTTAACACCCCCAAAGATCTGCCTACGTTTAAGTACAACATTCACAACATGACTTTCCGTCGTTGTTTTATTTCCGTCGGTTAATATTTTCTAAATTAATGTCTCATTACCTACGCATATGTCAGAATATACATGGGCAAATAATTTGTCAGGGAACATAGTTCCCATAATTCTAAAAAACATGTCATATCATTTGTATGTATAGTCTGTAATCGACTGTAGCTATAATGTCTAATGGCTGCGCCCATGGCTAAAGGACAATTTTTTTATTCGTATTAAGAAATTCGATCCAACTGACTGTCACTGGTAATAACGTACGTTAAAATGTGAAATTCTAAAAATGTGTAAGCAGGTGTGCTATTTATTCTGAATAGGTAACAATGGTTTTTTTTTCATGTCCAAACAGGTAATATGGGGCCTCATCATTACTTCATACGGCACCATAAACTAATACAATATTCCATACCCACTCATAGATAGTTCAACGTAGGTCTTAATAGTTTGAAGCCACGTTGGATAAATAGTTGGAAATGAAATCTTGCCTAAACCATAGAAACTTACTGTTGTGACCTTTGACTTTTTTTTTGTCTTATCCTCGGTACCCATATGTTGTTGGAGTACAACCTATAGTTTTTTTTTTAATCTGTAACAAGACGAACCCTTGGTTACTTTTTTCACAGCAATCCAAGCATTTTTCATTTTTGACTCCTGTACTTTATTTTTACCCCTCTGTATTCGCCCCGCCCTTCCACGAGGGGCACCACCACTAAATTTGTTCATTCCCTTCCAAAGGAGATCAATTCACTGAGAAATGATTCTCTGCTCTCACGGTCACGGAATTGCTCCAATGACCCAAATAAAACGAATCGAGTATAGCGTCAACTAACTCTGCAGTACACAAACATATATACCTGTTTGGAAGTCAACATTGAAGAACTGCCAATACGCATACAGAACATTGGTCTAATCGAGGAGCATCGGAAGAGTTATACCTGTAGTAGCCTACCAGTGAGCTGTTTGGTTCACCAAAGGACAAAGCTCCCGGACATAATTGCAATTGTATGGATCAGTCCATGTGCCATGGATAAAGAGATTAGATCTAAACAATTTTGTCAGATCGTGTAGTCTTTATTTTTGTACAAATTGTGTTTGCCCCAAGTGGCATGTATCACTGACACGTCCCCACATTCATTTAAACACTTACTTATATCACCGGATTATGATATCACTTGATTCCAGCACGAATCAGAGAAAAATCGTAGGACATTTGCTAGAATGGAACTGTGGTGTTTTGATTTGATTGGACATAGGGATTATTTCTCTGGTGTGACAAAAAGTGTAAACATATTGCGATATGCTCCTCATTAACGGTATGGTAATACTGAAAAAAACCCCCTGTTTTGTTGCTTGTTTTACACTTTTACTTATTGCTTGTGTGTGTTTTTCATTGAACACTGTTTTAGAACCCTGCCCGCCAATACGAGTGCATTCAACAATTCAACAGGACATCAACTTCATTCATTTGGGATGAGTGCGTTGTGGGGATAGAGGAGGTCCACATGAGTATGACTACATGCCTGCTTAAAGGGAATAACAGTATACTCAGGAACAACAACCGGTTTTACAAAACCATTTACAAGTTTAATGCCATGCCGTCTTACGAGTTTAAAAGTGAGGGCTACGAATGATGCAGGTTCTGGAAAATATTCGTCTGTGTAGGGTGAAGACAGATATGTTGGGAAGTCCCCTGGACTATCCAACTTATAGTCTGGATTTTCCCTTTTATTCCAGTCATAAACGCATATGTCGATGATAATAATTCATTTGTAGCCGAGTTGTTGGAGATCAAAACTAAAAGCCGTAAATGGCCCATTCTTCGGGAAGTCACACACATACAAGCTTTATTTGCCCCCATGACAAAACCACCAATCTAGCGAAGTGGACTTAATATTTTTGGGTAATAGGTTTGGTCCAACCTAACCAAAATATGTTACACTTTATCTCGATCGTTGTTTCGTTATGGGACAACTAAAGTTTTGGTCACGTGTGTGGACTTCCGAAGATGGCCCAAATGCTCACTTTGTTCACCTGATAGATCTTTAACCCGTTTCTACATGAACCTTTTTGTATCGAACATGTAAAGGCCTCATACCAGAATCAATTAAATGGATAGTTTTTCCTTAGTTGGGGCAATCAAAGAACAGATAAGTGTCATGAACCTCGAACCCGTGTGAACTTCTTACCTTGAGGAGATTAGGCCACTTAATATTGTAGTTTGAAGGATTAGGGCCACGTTAAATATTGTAGTTCGTATGAGTGACCAAAAGCTCTTAGTACTTAGACAAATGATGAACCAAGATGCATTATTCTGGAGGCGTAAAAGAACTTTGGTGGGTAATAATTACTTAGTCGGATCCATTTCTCTTCCTATGTTGAACGCTCAGAGTTTGTTCAAGTTGGTGGTGAAAAGGAGCCATTCTTGTTTTATTTATAATGTTAGGGCCTTAACTACTTCTTTACTTAGTGCTCAAGCTAAAAAAACTTCCGTTAGTGCCCCAAGGGGGGGTTTTCCTAGGGACCCAACCCCGAATACACCACTTTTCCCATGGGAGTTTGATCATGCCACAACTAACACAAGTAAATGGGGTCAACGTAAAAACCACATACCCACAATAAAAAGAAAATCCGAACTTTAACCTATGACATATGGCAAATTGAAATGTCACTCTCCCCAAAAAGAGTGGTTCCACATTCCATCCTCATCTACTCCAATATAAAAGGTTTTGAACCAAAATAATTCATTATATCTACTCTAGACTACCCATTAAATCATCATTGCAAAATATAGCCACATTTATACCATCTAGGGTGTATTTTTCTCAGAAACTTTAATCACTTTTGTTTCCCATAACTTACCCAGTTACGGCATGGTCAGACAAAATTAAAATTGATGTATCATCATATAAAAGGTTATTTGAAATTTAGTATTATGAATTATTAAGTAATTGCCCTCTAAGGTATATATCTAAGCAAATAACTCCCAAGATTTAATTACTTTACAATTTTTTAATTAGTAAAATATCTTGATTTTTTCACTTCCGTTAGTGCCCAGGGGGGGGGGGGGGGGGGGGGTTCCTAGGACCACCTAATTATTCTAATGAAGCCGTGGCGGATTTAAATTTTTTTCGTATCAGGGAGAACGTATTCATAATCAGAACAATTAGCAAAAAAACTCCTTGAACAATTTTGATGCGCAAACGAGAAATCGCAAAAAAATCAAATGTTTGGTTACTAGGAATACCCCCTTGGTCACTTAGTTATTAATTGATTTGTATCGTCGCACATCGAATTTCTATTGTGTTGATTGAGTAAAGCATGCAACCTCTCAACACAAACGAAGGGGAATCGTCGGCACGCCCCAAATTTTTTAAATGAACTGACAGAAAAATATCCTACTATAACACTGAAGTACTGCAAGGTATGTTCACGCCCATTTTTTCTCCTTCCGAAGGTTTTGTACGAAATTTATACCACATAGGAAGGGTCATAAGACAACCGCCCAATTCAGCAAATAAAAATGAAATTTGTTATTTGGCTGCAAATTAGGGGCCAAAACAGGTGTTTTCAAAACATTGTTGAAACTTGGGCAAAAAGACCGAAAACGAGCTTTATGTTGATATCAACTCTAGAAGACCCAAATTACAATATCTTTACACAAAACTTTTAGGGAATCCTGTATTTTTTACCAGTGTGTGCAAAAGTACACGTCATTTTCCCATAGACTTTGTACAGTGACGGTTTAGCACGTCGACGATGAAATTGTTTTTGTTTAACAGCACATAAAGTGTCTTAATGTTTTTTAATGTTACTAATAAACTGTTGACTCATAGTATTGTGACCTATATCAGCAAAAAAATTGCTTTGGTTCTTTGATTTGTAAAAATATTCTCAGCTGACGTCCTAGTGCCGTTTTGGAGCTCCCCCCCCCCCGTTTGCACACCTCTAATTCAATGCCTATACTACAGTTACAAATGTCAGGAAACTCTCATTTCTTCACTATCATACGACTGTACGTTAAATCTCAGGTGTCCTCAGAAGATCTCGGTCGCCAAAGCATGGAAATGGCAAATGTTGACCAGCTCCCGGTGCTGCGTCGTAGTTAATGGTTCTCGAATATGATGCCAATGAGAGATGGCGTTGTACCCAATACTCCACTGGCTGCTTCACTGATTCCGCAAGGTCCGTGTCTGTACATTGTTGCTCCAGCATTGGGCATACCAAGATATGTTCCATTATCTGTGGCGCTGTTCCACAACACAGATTCGTGTCCTGATCTGCTTCCATGTTGCCCCACTTCTGCAAGGAAACCTTAGCTGTACCTCGGCCAATTCTTGGTTCGCCATTTATTTTTGTATATTATTATTTTCCTTTTATTTTGTTTATTTATTGTTATATTTATTGTAAGATTACCGCAATCATCATGCATTTTGCAATCCAACGAAGTGTAAAAATATATTACTCCTATCTATTAACTTTACTTTTCCTAATGACTGTTTCCAAATCGTTCGTATCACAAAAGTGTGTGGGGGTTTGTATTCTAATGTGTGTGGGTGTGGTTGTGTGTGTATGTGTTTGTGTGTGCGTGTGTGTGCGAGTTGTGTGTAGGTGTGCGTTTGTGTGGTGTGTGGCTTTAATCACACACAAACAAATCCAAAACGCTCGTAAAATCGCTTCCTCTTCTCTCATTTAGAACTGGGACCTAATCCGTTTCTCTCAAACTAAGCGCTATCACATCTGCATCTTGGACGATGTCCTGAGTCGCTCAAAGCGAAAGTCCGTGTAAAGGGGGCAGAGATTTTTCGTTGAATACTCCTTCTAAACAGAGATCACTGTGAAGGAATTGACCCGCCCGTTTCGAGAAATACACGGATCTGTTACAGAGACAACAACAACTATCAGTAAAAAACAAACATTACTTCATCAGTCAACACTACCAAGGGATTTTATTTATCCACGGAATTCC
This sequence comes from Ophioderma brevispina, assembly GCA_023653785.1. Taxonomy (NCBI): domain Eukaryota; kingdom Metazoa; phylum Echinodermata; class Ophiuroidea; order Amphilepidida; family Ophiodermatidae; genus Ophioderma; species Ophioderma brevispina. The sequence goes on from JAMKCH010018729.1 coordinate 10,587, forward strand.
TTCGGATGGACCAGAGGAAATACTTTACAAATGTATATCCGCTGAAACAGACAACATAAGATTTCAATATTTTCATGTTTTAATGTTACCCTTTTACCAACATAAACACCAAATTTTAGATTTCAATCTATCAATAAGCGACTGCAGGTGTGAACCAGATAACCGGCTTATACAGGGTGCCCCATAAAAACTTTACCACAATGAAGTGATATTTTTTCCCTTTTTAAACAAATGACATATCTGTGTATGTTATTTTATCATAACGAACGGGATCTGTGAACGGTATACAAAGCCAAGGAACATTACTTAAGATAATGATGTAAATGATGAGTCACACATTTATTTTTTTCATCTCCAAAGAGGGTGCTTTTTTGCCTTTTCCACCATTTTGGTTTAAATGAACTTATTGCAATTGTTGGGGTAAGATGTGGGTGATTGTTACACACGAGCAAAAACCAAAAGCAACAATTATTAGACATTTTTTTTTTGTGGCGCATGCTCCTTAACGCAGGGGGACAGCCCCTTGAAGTAATATATCGGAAAATAAATCACCAGTTGGGTGCAACCGAACCGTCGAAGTCTGGAGATATCAAGGCTCCATGGAGTATGGAAATACGATATGGAAGACACGACAATGAAATTTCAGAAAAAAAGGGCCCAAGCTATCTATCGCACACATAGAGCTGGATATTAAACCAAAGAGAATCGCGTTGCATTGTGGTAATACGCAAGCCCGTACCGTTTTCTCTCTCAACACACAGCGCGCCGTGGTTGTGCTGCGTAAGCCGCCAGGGCGTCACGTTGAGGCGCAAGCATCACGCATATAAATCGTGCGTCACGCGATATGTACATTGTTGCATTTCCCCAGTGTTCCATGTCTGAGCGGCCGATTTTTCTGCAATAATTATGCGAAACACATCGATTAAGAAAACTAATGCTCCGAAAAAATTCCTGCATCCCTAATGCACAAAAAGTCTATGATGACCCTGTTACTTTTGCTTAGGAAAAGAGATATTGAGTCCGTGAAATAGCTGTGGCACTCAGTTGTTGTTTGTGTGTTTTCACCACTAAGTGTGACGCGTATAAAATACTCCGTGTCTCATAAATATGCATAAGGACTTTCCAATTACGACGATACGTAAACCAACTATTGTGGTGCCCAAACTATGTTAATGAAGTGCGAATGCTCATTATAATCTTTTGGGCACCGAGATTTGGTTACGCCGTTTCGGGAGAATCGTCGGGTCTGGTTATATTTATTTCCATTGACTCACCTAGTTTTAAAAACATTAAAACTATCATAGAACTGCAGCTTTTGAATTGCATTGCTGTGGGTCATATAGTAAAAACGAATCGCATATTTCAAATGATAGTGTAAATATGGTAAGTACGTATATCTATATTTTTTTGCAATTAAATTATAAAATATCTTTGATAGGAAAAGGTGCTTACCTATGGCTATATCCACAGCTCCATCAGGACCTCCGACTAAATACAACTTCGATTTCCGACAAGTACTATATAACTTTTGTATGGAATAAACCAAGTTGTGGAAATCGCAATGGAGACATTAAAGAATATTCCTACATCTTGACACCTTGTTTCTTGAAAGGAACAACCGACCGGAAATACACGTTCACCACTTAAGAAGACAGTGTACAGAATACACATTTACTAAAAAACCATAATGGCTTCGTACCATCTTCGGCCTTTGGTCCAGAAGGTTCCCTTACACAGTCTCCGCAAAATGAAGGTGTTAAATACTTGCGTTATTCTTAGCTGTTTACTCTGGATGGGGTGTGACCGACACTGACCACATGACCCATATGAATTCTACGACTTACGGAAAAAGTGTCCTTTGTCCGTGAATTCATAGGGTCGTGTGTGTCAGTGGGGCACAAATGGCCACACCCCTCTGGTTGTTTGGGTTCAACTGTATTCCCGTATCGTTATTTAACTTCGTGATTGTTTGTTTTGTCATGTTTACCCTACAACATGGCTGGTGCTCAGAGATGTGTTACATGTTGTTTTTATGTTTGCGGCGCCGTCTGTTGGTGTAAGAGAGAACGTCTGAAAAACCTGACGGACAAGACCTTACACTTTGCATAAGGATTTTTTTTTTTCTGTAACTTTTGTTTAAAAAATAATACCGACATTGCATGCTTGGCTAATGCTAACCAGCTACATAGTGTGACCCGATTTAGATCAGGAAAGGTTGTGCAATTTGCAGTAATTAATAACCATATTTTATGGGGTCTGTTATCGAAACTGCTGTAATACATTTTTACGCTGTCGGCAAAACAACAGAGGGCGTCCGGGTTGTCAACAGTGTGACATCATATGTCACATCATCATCTATACTTTTGATCGATCGACAACACAATAATCTCACAAAATACAATTGCATTTGCTTAAACACTAGACCTACATTAAATAATAAAGCTTTTCGCAAATTAAATATCGTACTTGTGTTACTTGATTTTAGTGCAAACGGCAGGTTATTGGAATTAGGCCTTAAAACTCGGTGTAGAAGTCACCATTGTCAGGCGTACTCATACTCCGGGAACAATGCGTGAACAATAGGGGCATCGATCGTTGCTCTTACGCCCAACCTTAGTTTCACGCTTGATTCCGTATCGTCTATGGAGTCCCGGGACTATGGCTCCCACCGGAATATATCGCTTTCACACGAATCGACGACGGAAAAAAATAAATTTCATTAACCTGGTGTCAGATATACAGTGTAGTGTGACGGAGTGTCCCACCACCCATCTGTCATTGTGTTCCTATTGAGTGCTGTATGCACATTTGTTTCAGCAATGTACAAAATGGGCTCCTCTACAAGGTCACGGTGTATTCCGCACTGTTAGTATGGTAGCGAGGACACTCAGGGGGACACTGAGTTTCTTTACATCGGCACTAAGTTGGGTGTCATTGTATTAAAATTTGTTTTCATTGAAATTCTGTGTATCATGAAAACGACATTGAGTTTAAGGTCTGTCTTTTATTCGCCAGGTGGCTACAAAAACTACACAACGGTTGTATGTGTCTTTACATCTATGATCTATGTAGAAGACTATTAAAATAATTAAATCATATGAGGGCTTTTTATAATACAAAACAACAACAACAACAAAAAACCTTAAACCAGTAGACCAAGGGGACAGTGTAAGAAGTCAAACAATAAACAAAGAAAACGAACAACAACAAAAATCACCAAAAAGAGACAGGATACATTGTAAAAGTAGTGGCTTGGTGCCTTATTATAGTATTTTTCAGCGATAGCAATAAAAGGAAATAGAATCAAGAAAACACAATGTACACACGAAGACAGTCTCCGTCAATTCATGTTGTCACATCTATCTCAAGTGACTCCTAAGACAGTCTTTACAAACCCGGACGTGTCTTCCATGAAAACAGACCTACGTTTGCTTGTCTTGCAAAGAGGACGTGACTTCACAGCCAATTGCTTCATAGAAACCCTTAGGGGACCTTTTGAAGTATCGCTGAGTAGCCATGGAATACCCACCCGCATGGGTTCCACCAGTCACCAGCGGGATAATACTCCCATCATGCAAATGGGATTGGAGTTTGTGTGATTATTTTAGTAAAATCTTTTCCATTATTTAACATTTTGGTAACCTGTGTTAACATTTATGTGTGGAAACAAAAACAAAAACAAAAAAATCAAAACTATTCCATTCCAAAACAGCATTTTTGATGCTGTTCTGATTATTATTTTTAACGAATTCGAACGGCGCAGGTTGTCGAGAATCAATGAACGAGAAATTTATATACAATAGCACAACCATGAAAATGACGGAATAACAAAAAGTGATTTTGCTTTTCCTTCTGAGACTCCCTATTTTTTTCAGGACTAATTCCAATTATCTTTTGTATCATGTGTTACATTACACATTGTTAAAAGGCAAATGTTTCCTTTATGTATTTTCTAAAGTTTTCATGCGTTCATTTTGTTTTTAAATTTTTCACAATTAATGTTATTTTTTATGTTTAACAGCCGTGTATGAAGTATGTAATTTTTATTACAACAAAATAGCTGATCATAATTTAATTTTCTTTTATACTTTCCAAATCGGTCCATACAACTCTTCCAATCTAGCTCTTATAGAAGTTTCGATGAAAAGCTAGTCAATTGCATGGACCCCCCGAGTTAGTTATTGCCTATTACGCTACCCTCACTCATGGTAAGTTGGAAATTAATCAAAAAAAACCTTAGAGGGACATGAGGGGATACACATTTTTTAATATTAACTTCATTGTGTAAAACACCCCCATAAAGGTTTCGATTTTTTTTTTTTTTTTGACAAATAAGTAGCAAAGAAATCCGAACAAAAAAGTAAGTGTTGAACTTGCCTGTTATCCAAGTCGGTCAGTAGCGAGCATACTGGAAATACTAAATCATTTTTTTTATATTAGGCAAAGAAAAAAATATATTTGTTTTCAGTTTTTTAAATTCAGTGTTTTGAAAATTTGGTTTTTGACCGCATAATTTTTTTTTAGTTATACACTTTATTTTTTTTTTTTTTTTGAGAAAAACTCAGAAAAAATGAAAATTTGGCCGAAAAATTGAAAAAAGTGGCCAAAAATGCATTAAAAAGAAAACCGCCTTTCGCATTAGCTTTTTTCTAAAAAAAAAACAAAACCGCATTTCGCATTAGCATTTTTCACATTTCTTCTGAGACAAACTTTTTTTTTGTCCTTAACAGAGCATTTAGTCGTGCAAAAGGGGCTGAGAGATACGCCCGAAAGACAGAAAGGTCCTTCATCAAAAGTTGCACGCACTTTATGGCGGTTTCAATGCTCATTGTCGGGTACTGTTATACAACAGGGCGGACCAAAATTAATATTGCAAGTAGGCATTATCGTTTCTTGGCCTTGTAGCACACGGTTAAAACGACCATTCCCTGTACGGTTAAACAGATATTTCTCGCACTTATCAGGGTAGAAGTTTCATATAGAAGTCCATGGATTCAAATGAGGCATTGCCATTCATTCTGTCAAGCGCCACTGCACAATGTCACAGCGCATGGACGGAATCAATTGTAATACCTCGTTTGCATCCATGGGACTTCTATATGAAAAACGCCTAACATTATCGGTACATTGCGCCGCCAACGATGCCTCGGGGAGGCATTGTTTTCCCGATGCATCATGGGAAAAGCCGATATCCAGAGTCCGCGTAATACAAATATTACACCAGAAAACATCACTGATCATTTAGTTGTCAATTAGAATAGCGCTGTGTCGGAATGCACACTAAAACGGCTATTTACAATATTAGGTAAACCTCTTTGCTTTATTTCGATCACACAAACTCTTTCGTTGAGCTGTTTTCATTATAATAATCACACTACTTGCGTGTTTAATCCAATGGAAGTTGGGCGGCGATGTCGACCCTTGGTGGTGAAAAATTGAACTGGCAAGGGTACCGCTGGCGGTGCATGTATTGCGAAATGCGAAAATAATGTTGTTTTAAAAAGTGCCTACTTTAATATCATTCTTTTCGGTTACAAGGAGAACGGTGCACAAGCCATACGACGACGAGTTTATACCTGACCCTAGTCCAGAAGAGATCGCTTCAGGTTTCACGTTAGCTAGTTCATGTATTTACCGATCTTAACCCGTCGACGTATACGAGATCCAGGTGTGTGCAACTACAGACGCTGGCAGGAGAATGTACAGCACAAACGTTTCCTACCCTCCCCGCTGACGAAGAATGTAAGTTGAAACAGATACACATAGAAAGCAAAGACAAGAGTGTCGTTTGACCTCCTAGATGCCTTTAAAGGAAGAACGTGACACTTAAAATGGGGCGCCCCTATTGCGCAGAATTTTGGACGTTAGATGTTGGGTTCGGTGTTGGTACCATCGGGCTTAATCAAGCTGCATGATAGAAATGCTAAAAAATTGTTGGATAAAGGTGCCAAATGGGCCCTCCACTTTGAAAAATTGTTCCATCCGCCACTGCCTTCAAATATTAAAGCTTCAAGTTGTATAGATAGGTTTTGAACACACAAGCTTTAGTTTACTCAAGGGAGACACTCTCAAATGGTCTCTACCTCAACCATTCTCTGAAAATGTACCTGATATAATAGGCTCGTTGCGCAAAATGCAGTAAACCTATTTTCTTCGCAAGAAAAAAACGATTTTATTGACTTGAAGAGGAGTCATACATTATGTATTAGTTTATTTATTTTTAATTTAGATTATTATTGCTTTCTTCGATGTAACAAACTTACCTTCATGTACTTGTATGGACGTATTTTAACTAGTTACATTGTCCTCATAAATCATATTTCCTCAACGTCAGGATATTTTGCTTAATTTTAGACCTATCTACCTACTTTTAAAAAACCGTTTCATTCATGTGCACAATGCAGTACGAACCAATTACCTTTATCATACACACACTGGCCAAAAGTATTGAAACAGCAGAAAGGCAATTTATATTAAAAATGATTTCAAAATGTACAAACGAGTTCCTGATTACACATTCGTAATTGTTGTAAAGTTGGTAAATTTAAATCAGATGAGTTTTCAAGAATCAAGTAGTGCGAAAAACGTATAATTGATTGCCATACTCCCTAAATATGGAGGGTTTAAGGCCTAATATGATAACTTGCCGATTGACTCCAGGAAGACATATCGAAACAGGAACGCACAAAGCGGCAAAAATAGTCGTAATGAATTTTACGGGGTTGTCAGGGTCAACTCTAAACATTTAGGGCGAAAAAATCGGGGTGGTTGTATGGACCGGAAAGATATAATGTCAAAAGATTGAGCACGTTATCACCGTTGAACAAACTTTTAATCACACCGTTGACATTGTGCTGTGGCAGTGCAATGTGAAACGCTTAAGCGTAAACCACGTGATTTATCATTCAATTGCATTTACGCTCTCCGAATTTCTTGAATTTTCGAGACCAGTGTCTTTCATGACTTATCTCATTTCCGGTCTACAACTACTAGATTTTTCTCCCAAAACATTTAAAATTAAACCTAAATCAAACCCGTACAATTAATAAAGGTGTTTTGGACGCCATTCTTTGTCGTGTCTGATTCCTTCTGGAGTGCAATCGGCAAGTTATCGTTGACGGTTCCTTTAATCAGCAATATTTGGGGAACATGACAATCAAATCAAAGTTTTTTCACTTCATGGCTTCTGGGAATAACATCTGTATGAAAACACAACTTGATTTAAATACATGTATTGTGTGGTCAGAATCCATGATGCATTTGAAATCAATTGGTGATTATGAATTTCGTTTTTTAGCATGTTGCAATAATTTGGCCAGTGTGTGTAGTAGTAGATGATATGATGAGTGACGACGACAAGATTGAAAGGTGGAATTTATCATATAACCAACCAATTCACAAAATAAATATGACAAAATAATAAGATGTATTTATTATGCTAGCAACACCCTGGACAACCCCATGAGGCTTATACGAAGTGGTGGTCCATTGACTTAAATAAGTCATTGTGCTAAAAAAAAGGAAAATGAAATAACTATAATTTTATTATCATTTACGAAAACAGATATAGGTCGTGCTATATACAAAAACTATGAGAGATGTGGTAAGAGAAGTAAGAAGAAAAGAATAAGTATGGAAAAATAGAATTTGGAAGAGCATGTAATGGACGATATACATAGCACACGAAAAAATAATGAAAAAAGAATGACAGGAAAGACAAACAAAACAGGTCAAGACAGTACAACAAAACATCAACGAGAGGTAGTATAGACCGAAGAAGAAAAATGAGATGTCCAAAAACGACTTGCCTCGGATTTCATACATGCTTGTTGTTGGGGTGAGAGAAAAAAGAGTGGGTGGGGTAGGGGTTAGTAAGTATGGAGGAAGAAGATGGATAGACAAATAAAACGAGTGGGTGGAGAGAGGAGGAATGTGAAAGGAGGGCGAGGAAGTAAATTGAGATAGGAGAGGAAGAAAGGAAATGTCTGAAAGAATGATACAGAAGTGTGTGCCAACAAAAAAGGAGACATTGTCTAAGTCAATATAGAAAGTTAATATTATGTACTTTAAACGAAATTTGCTGTAAATAATGTGATTGTGTTGAGAGAATGAGGTCGTTTCCGGTCACGGTGCCGTGTATAGAATATTGTGTTTGTCTTTAGTAGTTTTGGGAAGTGGAGGATGATAAAGGTTGCTTGTCACGTGTTATATATAATGTCTGCTATTTTGAGTGTTTTACGGGATTAAAATATGGGTGTGGTGTTGTGATGGTGAAATAGTGATGTGATTTTGTGTTGTTTAAGTTCATGAGTCGGTTTGGATTTGAACCCCAAATGATACAGTAAGTAAAGTGTGGAAGAACGATTGTGTGTCAGTGTTTTATTATTTAAAATGGAAAGTGGTGGCTTTCATTGTAACTGGTATCATGCTTAGTAGTTTGACATGCGAAATAGAGTGTTAGTGCATTGGTAATGCATTGTTGGTATTAAGATCGTGGTTGATATTTTAAAGAGGAATGAAGGTTTGGATCTAAGAGAAAGGATACTGTCTAGTCGTCCAAATAGGATGAAAAGCACGTTGGAGTGTGAAAAGCAATCTTGTAATGATCATAGATATGTAGTATGAATTGTTGTTAAGATATATCTGGATTCGGAGTGTGATAATCATCCTACCTCTCATTGTTAAGTTACGAATATTGCGTTCTTTATTGTCTTTTGGCAATGTTGTTTTGGTATTTGGGTGTGCTGAATGGAGAGATATAGAAAACATGGAAGTGGTCACGGATTACATGTTGCTAGAATACATGCGTGAAATTTAGATCATTTTGTTGGTGATAATGTTATCGATAAGTCTAGCTGTGTGTGGGTGATTCTAGTTGAACGGTTAATTTTAAGAATGTACTGGTGTTGGCACGCACGTCATAACAAAAACGCACTTGTAACAAAAATGTTACAAACTGCGTTAATTTCTATTGTGACGAACAAAAAAGGGACAACTTGATCACGTTTGCTAAAAATTAAAAGGATGAAATGTTCAAAGAGTTTTCCATTAAGAAAATTACTGACACCACGAAATTGTTACGAAACTTGCGCAATTAAGCTGCTTTTGACAAAACAAAGAGGGACAGCTTCAACCGCACGTTGTAACAAAATCTATTTTGACGAAATCTTCAAACAATAATTCGCCCCACATCAACTCGCCCAATACCAAACTCTCCATAGCAAATCGCCCTTACAATGTGTCTAGTATGTAACTACCCATATCATATCAACTCGCCCCAAGTATTAATTCGCCCATATCAACTCTTCCAATATCAACTAGCGCGATACCAAAAATATGCCAAGTATAACTTCGCCCGTTACCAAAATGGACTCGTATTAAATCGTATGTCCTATTATTAACTCGCCCAGATCAAATCGCCACGTTTTAATTCTCTCCATTTCAACTCGGCACATATCAAATCGCCGATACCAAATCGCCCAATATTAACACGCCCATATCAATCGCCTCTTACCAATGCGCTTATAATAAGTTCTTTATTAAACTCTCTCATTATTAAATTCCCACATGGCAACTCACCCCATACAATTTAGCCTCCAATATCACTTCGCCACCGTCATTCAGACACAATATATTAATTCAATATTTCAAGATATTTCCAAGACGATATAGCTTCAGCAACCCACTTCGATACGAAATTGTTAAACATTTTTGTTAAAAAGTGAGTTAAAAAAACTCGCCCACTGTACAAATGCTTAAATATTTCCCCATGACGACCACTTGGTAACACAAATGTTACAAAGTGCGCCAAGATTTGTAAAAAAGGGACACATAGACTTATTAAAGGCAAAAACGACAAGATGGATTTGATGTTTGCCTCAAGCAAGCGCAACTAAAAGATACACAAATATAATCAAATATATTGCAGCAGTAAAAATACGTGGACACAAAAGCAAAATGGAGCCCCTAGCAGGCCCCTAATGCGTTAAGGTTAATTCAGCCCCTTACACTAAAAAAATACTTCAAATATCATGACGACAATTGTACAACAGTGCGTTTATTCGTTTTTTAAGGGACAACTTTAACCCACTTTGCAACAAAAATTGTACAAAGTGCGTTTACAACTACTGCTGCTGCTCTATATTGCAGTATTTAGTTTTTATTTGGTCTTATTTTTTCTATTTAGCCTGGGTAGAATCATTAAGTGTTCAGACACTGCTTTCCACTTATGCAAAGGGATCAGGGACGATTGGGACAGCCAGGGGTTCTTCACCCTACGCTAATCTTAACTGGCGCGATTTACATATACAGCTAGCGTGATTTTCCTGTATAAGGGACCGTCGCTTAACGGTCCCTCGAAGGACGGGGTATTCTCATGGTTCGTTTGCCCAATTCCAAATGAAAAAAAAACCACGGGGAGAGCAGAGATTCCAGTTTTAATCAATAGTTCTTGCAATCAAATCAGCATTTAGTAAACCAATTAAATTCCATAGTGGCCCCGCCACGCACCAAAGGCGAATACTTAAAGCCACTATCAGTCCCTCTCCCTTTTTTCCAAAATGAAAATGCCCATTTTGTCTCTAAAATGCTAGTGTTAGGTCATATAAACACCTACATTATGTTCATTG
>JAMKCH010018730.1:0-60672 GCA_023653785.1 Ophioderma brevispina
TGAAAAAGTCAAGGCACCTTAGGATCAAGTTGCCCCCACCACTCAGTGGAGTCAGTGCCTAGTGTACCTGTATTCAGACCGCGACAAAATCACATGCCAGGAAAACAGATCATTTGGTCACATTCCAGCGAAGAATTTGGTGTAATGTTCGGCAAGTTTGTGGATCGCAGTGGAATACTTCGTATCGTATCATAAAGTAGAATGCTAATAAGGTCTCAAGTCACTTTGAGCACAACCCACCTCATCCGCTGGGATCATCCCCAGCATCAGTTGACACAGAAGGTGAGGACATCTATGTGAGCCCATGCCAAAGCCTCCGACTCCACCGCTTATTCCACTGACATCTTACCAGACAGTTCTACAGAAGATCTCCCGTTACCAGTACTACCAAGAACCAGAAAGCCAGCAGGTGGAGCTCAGTCAACAGTTAAGAGCTAGTAATCTTGATCCTGTCTGCAGCCAGATGAATAGTGGAAACCTAGAGAAGCACCCCATAGCTTGCCAAGAGTTCTGGACGTCAGGTAAACGTCTAAGCACTGAAGATTTTGCTTTGGATTAGTTGTGTTCCACAGCAGCTTGCTTTTATTAATTATAGCGGAATATGCTAATCACCCAAAGGCCTGGAGGGAGTTCTACCCTGTGAAGGCCTTAAGTTTTGCTAACCTTTGGTCCTTTGAACTGGGGCTAGGTACTTTATTGCATCATTTGTGACTTTGGTAGGACTTCATATCCCATTTGTAACTTTGAGCAAGACCTAGTGGTTTTGTAGTATGAGCATAGACTCTTATATTATTATTTGCCTTTTCTCCCACCTTTTTGAAGGGATGAAAAGTGGTTAGCCAGTGTTTATTGCCATCCTGTGGGTGACGGCTATGTTTCGCTCTGGTTCATCATCATGGCCAGTTCAGGTTGTTTAGAGTAACGTGTTATCCTCTTGTAATTAAGTTAGTGTTTTGGTCGATATCCGTGGCATTAGAGTACTTCCAGACTCCCGTTTGTGGCGATTGGCCCCCATTTCAATTTCATGAGGGCTTCCTTGGTTTGGGGGAACATTACAAAATTTGATGGAAGGCAATGGTCAAGGTCAGAAGTTAAAAGACTATGGGCGACACCCAAAGAGGCAAATATTTTAAAAATGGCAAGGAGCAGATCAAAAAAGTAAAGGATAAGTGCGTGTAGAATTTCATCAAACTTATTTATTCCCAATGGATGAAAATGAGAAGGAGAAAACCAGCAGTTACTCAAAGATATGAATCTTCATTCAATTACACGTTGTACTAATGGGACATGGGCGTACCGACGGGGGACGGGGGGTGGGGGGGGGGGGGGGGGGGGGGGGGCGAGGCGGCAAGTTGCCCCCCTCGAATTCAACCAATTAGGCCAAATTGGGCAAACATTAAAGTAAATTTGACCAATTTCTAGCGCTACACGCGCATGTGGTCAAATTCACACCTAATTGGAGGAAATCACAGGGACGATTTACAAATTTGCCCCCTCTGGTGGGACGACTTGGAAATTTGCCCCTCTGGGCGGACTGCTTCGGTACGCCATGTAGTAAGTGTCCGTATTGAGAGGTAAATGACTACAATATCTGATTTTTGTCTTTATTAGGTTGCTTTCAGCCTTAAAACTTGCAAGGTATATTAATATACTATCTTTGTTATCGACATCAAAAATTTTGATTCTTTTTTGGATTTTTGTGATTTGGTAAATCACTGATAATGCCTTATAATGCTTCATTATCAAGCTATAGGTTTGAAAAAAAATATTAAACATTGCACAGGGGTCAAGTTTCAACCTTGTTTTCAATTTAATTAAAATTTAAGGTTTTTCTTTTTTTAAGTGTTTTTTTAAAAAGAGAACAGAAGGACTTGAAGATCCTAGGATTACCAACCAGGAGATCTTACAAATAAGAATACATCGTAAAGAGCAACATTGAAAAAACTGGGTGTATTGTCTGCATGGAAGTATGGGCAGACACACCAGTTCTCATTTCAGCACCAGGCACCAACTGGCAAAATAAATATCTATTCTGGAGCCACCTTTCATGACATTTAGGACAAAACGAGTAAGTTGCAGAAAAATAACTGTGAAATTAAAAGCTCTGGACCTCTTGATATGAAAAGACCCAAAACCAACACGGTATGCAGCCAAGACAATCGGATCAAACTAGAACTTGCATTTTGAATCAAGGTCTAAAGATTGAGGATGGACACACGGTTATTTGCAAATACTTAAGCTCTCTGCTGGGTGAGCATTCAACATTGTTTTGAGAATTTTAAATATTTAAAAAAAGAAAAATTTGTTTTTTGGGAAAGGTTTGGTCTTGGAACTGAATACTGGGCAATTTAAGGATTGTGAATCTTCATACATTTGGTTACTAAAATGTTCAGATTTGAAAACAAAGTAGGGGTCCTCAAGACTGCAGCATATTGCAAGGCCGTATGCAGGATTGTTTTTACTGGGGGTCGGTCCTTCGAAAAAGTGACTTTGGTTTGGAAAATTGACCTAACCCCCTAAAATGGTCCATTTTTGGAGGTTTTGAACATCTCATCACCAAAAGTGGCCTTTGTTCGTCGTCTTTTCTCTAAATTTTGACCTATTTATTCAAAAAAAATCGGAAAAAAGTGGACCTTTTTCCCTTTTGTTAATTTGGGGGTGGCGACCCACACCCCCCTGCATCGGCCTGATACTTGTAGCCACCAGTAATGCCACTGTTGTGACATAGTCTTACCAATGGCAGTGATTAGACAAAAGTCCTGGATGTTAGCCATCTTAGCCACCTTAATGATCTCCTCCATAGACATTTCCTCCTCACACTGTGTTGATGTTCTCTTTGATAGAGCAAGCCAAAGATGATGTGTTCTTGGCTGACTACACTCATGTGAGATCGCAACCAGGCTAAGTTTAGAGTCTTGAGTGTCGTTGTTGTCTACAGTCTGAAACAGGTAATAATAATAATAACAGTAATAACAGAATAAAATGTTAGGGCAATTTTACATATTCATTAGGTTATGAATATGGGCTGGTCTATACAATCTCTTAGAGACTATGTCCCATACAAAATCATATTCATTAAGATCTTTAATATAGATCATATTCTTTATTATCCTAAACGGAAATAACTATAATCAAGGGATACAGTAAGGGGACGATGATTACCCAACGTCACCAGAGTGAATAACAAAATCCTAATTTGGGGGAAGGGAAATGGAGAGGGCCTTCGGAACCTCTACATGTTAGAAAGAGGCCGGTAAATATTCTAATGTTCGATCATATATGATTTGGGAATACTACACGTTTGCTCTTTTTAGATTATGTTTTGATCCTTATCTCCCTCTGCCCTTTCCCTGTTCGCTGCCGTTCTTGCCCTTTCTCTTTTACTTTCATCGTTGTTCAAAGCAGAGGGCACTTGAGAGAGTTAGATTGAGAACACCTCCTCGCCCCTTGCAAGGTTGATGGAAACTGTGATCTTGAATTTTTTGCAACTCATGCATTTAATTGATTACAACTCCAGTTATGGATGGGTATTCGCATATATTTTAAGATTGATGTTTGGAAATGTACATGTATAAAAATTGGCAATAGCTTAAAAAAGTGATGAACATTGTGTTATCCATCTGAATTGGTGGTCTACTTTAGTCCGATGTTTCTCATCTAAACCCATCTAACCCATACTTTTTAACCTCATTAGTGATATCCTTACATTGGTGTCTAACTTGTTTATCTCTTTTAAATAAGTTAGTGTTTGTCGGATCCAGTGCCTGAGTACTTCCAACTCCTTGTGTGGCGAATGCCCCCACTTTTCATTGCATTAGGGCTTCCTTTGTGAACTGACAAAATCTGGAATATGGAAGGCAATGGTCAAGGTCAGAAGTTCAAAGCACTATGGGCGAACCCCCAAAGAGTCAAAATATTTAAAATTGGCAGGAGTATCCAAAAGTACAGTAGTCTGTAGATCATATACTTATTTTTATTCGCAAGAAAATGAGAAGGAAGAAACAGCCAGTACTCAAAGATATGAATCTTCATTCAATTACACGTGTTATATAGTGCATGCGTACCGACCGTGGGACGTGGGGGGGGGGGGGGGGGGGGGGAAGTGCGCCCCTCTGAAATTTCAACCATTCAGGCCAAATTTGGGCAAATTAAAGTAATTTACATTTTCTAGCGCTACACGCGCATTTGCCAATTCAGACCTAACTGGAAACAATCACAGGGACGATTTAAAATTTGGCCCTCTGGGGGAACGACTTGGAAATTTGCCCCCTCGGGATCCGACTGCTTCGGTACCCACTGTTAAGTGTGCGTATGGTCAATGATGACTAAATATCTGATTTTGTCTTTATTAGGTGCTTTCAGTCTTATAACTGCATGGTAAGTAAGATAGCTATATTGTTACGACATGCAAAAATTTTGATTCTTTTTGGATTTTGTGATTTGGCAAATCACTGAAAGCCTTTATGCTTCATTATCAGCTTAGGTTTACTACAAATCATAAACATTTGCCACAGGGTCAAGTTTTCCTTGGTTTCAATTTAAATGAAAATTTTATCACTATCACCCGAGTGTTTGTTTTAAACAGCAGAAACGAAGGGACTTGAAGGATCCGAGGTTACCAACCAGCAATCTGACAAATAAAATCCAATCTAAAAGATAACATTGAAAAACTGGGTGTATTGTCTGCATGTGAAAGTAGGGCAACACACCTAAGTTCTCATTTCAGACCAGCAACCCTGGCAAAATAAATATCTATTCTGGAGCCACCTTTCATGACATTTGTGACAAAACTATAAGTTGCAGTAAATATACTTAAAATTAAAAGCTCTGGACCGGTAATTATGAAAAGACCCAAAACCACCCCGGTATGCAGCCAAGACGAATCGGTCAACTAGAACTTGCATTTTGATCAAGGTCTACAGATAGGATGGACAAGGTTTTGCAATACTTAAAGCTCTCTGCTGGGTGAGCATTCAACCTTGGTTTTGAGAACTTGAGGGATGGAAACTAATTTTTTTTTTGGGAAAGGTGGTTCTTTGTGAACTGGAATACTGGGCCAATTTAGAGGTTGGTGATCTGAAGAACATGTGTCACTAAAATGTTCAATTTTGAAAACAAAGTAGGGGTCTCACGAACTGCAGCTAACAGCAGGGCCGTATTCAGGATTTTTTGTAGTGCGGGGGGTGCGGGTCTTTCGAAAGTGGACTTTTATTGGAAAAATGGACCAACCCCCTAAAATGGTCCATTTTGAGTTTTGAACATCTCATCACCAAAAAGTGGACTTTTTCGTCGTATTTTCTCTAAATTTGCCCTATTTATCAAAAAAAAATCAGGAAAAAATTTGTTGGACCTTTTTCCCCTTTTGTTGATTTGGGGGGTGCGACCACACCCCCCCTGCATACGGCCGCTACTTGTACACCAGTGAAATCCACTGTGTACTAGTCTTACAATGGAAGTATGAAGACAAATCATGGATGTTTAGCCATCTTAGCCACCTTAATGATCCCCTCCATAGACATTTCCTCCTCTACACTGTAGTTGATGTTCTCAACTTTGATAGCGCCCGCACTAGGATGTTTTCCGTGGCTTGACTACCTCATGTTAGAACGCAACACGCTAAGTTTATAGTCTTGATGTCTTGTTGTCTACAGTCGAACCAGTAATAATAATAATAACGTAAAACAGTAATAACACGGTTAGGGCAAAATGTTACATATATCATTAGGTTATAAATATGGGGGGGGCTGTCTATAGCAAAATCCTTAGAGACTTGCGATGTCATAAACTCATACATTAAGATTCTTTTAATATATATTCATATTCTTTATTACTAACGGATAAGCTAAATACAAAGGGATACAGTACGGGAACGTTATTACCCAACGTCAACAAGAGTGAATCACAAAAGCCAATTGGGAAGGGGAATGATAGGGGAAGGAGGAAATAGAAGGGTAGAGGGAGGAAGAGGCGATGGTCGATCAGAGATAGATGGGGAAGATATAAAAGGGGGGATATTGGAGATGAAAGGGGAGAAGGGAGAGAGAGTAAGGTACATGTGAGAGGAAGGGAGAGGGAAATGATAGGTGGGAGGAAAGAGGGGTTGAAAAAGGAAGAGAAGAGGGAAAATGGAGAGAAGGAAGATTGAGAACCACCTCATACACACTGCAAGGGGGGGAAGGGAAACTGTTGATCTGGAAAGTTTTCAAATACAATGCATTTAATTGATTACAAACCTCCAGTTATGGATGGGTATTCGCATATCTTTAAGATGTGCATGTTTTGGAAATGTACATGGATAAAAATTGGATAGCTGTAAAAAGTAGTGAACACTTGTGCTATCCATCGAATTGGTGGTCTACTTTAGTCCTAGGTATCATCTACCCATCTAACCCATACTGTTAACTGCATTAGTGATATAATTACATTGTGATCTTACTTGGTTCAATCATCGAGTGGGTGCCGCGCTCCCCCTAGTGAATACTAATGGTACCTCTTCCATGTCACCTTTTGCAAGGGGTTATAATCTGCTCGAAATAGTTAAAAAGTCCACTTTTGCGGCATTTTTCCAACCGGAATATCAGAATCGGTAATGTTTAATTTACACTTTTTTGTTCAATATTTGGCATGTTAAGGTTATAGGTCAATTGATAATATGATCATATTTTGGAAACTTACAACATTGCACCAGCGGGATCATAGAATCTGGAGCAACGAAACTAAGGTTCTTGCCACGCCGTTGCACAACAAGCGCACCGTCTGGTTTGGATTTACCGTCAAGTTAAGACCGTTCAACACCTGGTCAGCATCGGGAGGTGGTTGTGAAATTCTATGCTTTTGTACTCCGTCTTGCCTTATTTCAGACATTAGAAATGTTTAAGCAGATATCAAAATAATAGTAGCAATAGATATAGACCAAAAATGACAAGACTGTGATGGAGGAGGCAGCCAATGGTTGCAACAGACTTCTTTGGGGGGATCATGTATAATTGGGGGAAAAAGTGAACTTTGGGCAAAACAATCCAAGATTTGCAGATTTTTAACAAATTTTGGGCCAAAATTGGGGGGTTTTTCTAGTTTTTTTTTTTTATGTTTTTTGGTTTTTTGAAATTTTTGCAAAAATCCATCATTTTTTCTGGCCCGTGGGGAAAACTGGGGGGAGGGGGGGGTGTCCCCTCCATGCTGACAATTCTACGTTATAGAACAAACTACTAAATAATTACAGCCATCCATTTTTTCTCAATTTAATGAATAAATAAATATCACAAAGACATATGATAAAATAGGTTAGCACATTTATGCATTATTACAGTACATTGTGTTCCGCTTTTTACCATAGTTTCTTGGAGCTCCCATCTGGTTCAATAGTTTTTATTATTTCTTTTATGAAATTATAATTGTAATTATTGCACCATATAATCTTTACAAACCAGTACAATCTTACCTATCAAACTCGTTTTCATTTCTAATTATTGCAAACAAATCATGTTTCATCAATTTTTACGAAAAGCATTGGTTCGTACTTGCCATTCTTTGATTTTTTTAATTAGTTACTCACCTACCTTTTTCTGATTGAACACATGAGAATGTAATGGAGTGTAAACAAATCTGCAAAATATTTTAAAATAGTAGTGAAAAAACATTTGACAGGTGGATTTTAAAAATTAAGCATTCCACATTTTGCAAAAACTCTGCTCTTTAAAAATTATATACCATAAATCTGTGATCTATATTAAAATTAGGTATTGCCATTCAATATCATGTCATAAATACAAATTACAGTCAACTTTATTCACCATGCAATTCTGAATTCCTCCATTGGAGGGGGGGGGGGGGGTATCCAGACTGTAGCAGGATTATTTTGGGGTGGTGCACGGCCTCAAAAGTTTTTTGGTAACAGTATTCATAAAAGTCCCTAAAATGGTCCTTTTTTTTTACCATCTCATCACAAAACGTGGACTTTTCTTGTAGAAATTTTCCAAATTTGACCTTTTTATCGGCACAATTCAGCAAAAAGAAAGACCTTTTGCCCCTTTTGGTGGAATTGGGGTGCGACCACTCCTGCCCCTCATCCCAGCGTTGGGCCCTGATTCATTCAATACTTAAAAATATCTTACCGGGCGAGACCATCTTTGGAGTAGCTATCTATTTTGGGTTCCAGTCTGAACATCTGCCCCATAAGCTGAGAGGAGTGCTTGGCCTTTGGCATAATCAGGCAGAATTGCTGACGTTTGGCCAATGGATATACCGGCAAAAGTGCTATGGCAAACACTACCCTGGATGGAAAACAGGATTACTTTGAATTTCACCAATAGCTGAGATCTTAGTCTCTATTTTTAACCTGATGTAGAGTGGTCACTGACAGGTCAGCATTAGGGTTGGTTGTACGGGTTAGGGTGGTTTATGGTAAGGGGTTTATGGTTAGGGTTATGGGATTTGGGATTTTGTTACTGATTTTACTAAAAATCAGGGTAATCAATATAAATATGAACACACCTTTTTCTACATTCCGCACTCTAGAACCTTTCTGGTTAATGCATTGTCCACATTATATACCCATCATTTTGTAGCATATCAAATCTAATTGTAAAGCACTAAACCATATTTTTTGAAGAGCACCCCCAATTTTCAATTGTGAAAATTATGCACAGTTGTGTTGAAATTGCCCTAGTAAAGCTATACCTTAAACTGTAATCTCAAAAGCTCTATGGAATGCACAGATCTATATGGAGATTTTAGCAATAGGGCACTATACATAACATCATGATCCTTTGCAGGCCTGTATAGCAATATTCCTCACAATGGTTTTTTTCTAATTTTGATTAAGCTCTGCATTGTCCCTTCTTATTTCAGATTGTCAAACATATAGTCACCTGCTTTAAAAAATTGTTTCTAAAACAAAAGGACAATTTGCATATAGGGTAAAGTAGCTTTCACAGCTGGTTGTAATTGGCACCATTCGGAAGACTGAAATCATATACCCTTATACTCATTTCTCGACCTACTGCAGTGACATCGCGCAGATTTATGGTCACGCCATAAAACAGCATGGCGGCTTAAGACACAGAGTTTTACAAGCGCGCACAATGAAGGCATATCCTGACGTGTGCGTAAAAGCTGCATCAGGGTTCTTAAAAAAACAACACGGAGGTAGAAAAATGGAATATAAAATTTTTCTGAACTTACTTGAAAATTTCCTCTGGGTTCCTCACACCTTGGGACACCAGATAGCCTCCAGATTCTGAAGGCAGCAGCATAAAGGAAGAAATGGAAGCCTTGGAGCAATAGCAAATGCTATGCCAAATGTATTGGCATCTTTCTTGGCCGGCCTGGAATGTAAAATGTTAAAAACCCTCCTTGATAACAGGAGTTTCTGTAACCTGACCCATCTGACTTACTTTTTATCTGTCACACTTATGAATTCGGAAAAACCCTTACCGGAATAAACGGTGCTTATTCCGTGATGGGTGTCCTGACCCATCTAACACACTTCCATGAAGGGTTCCTGACCCATCTGACAAACTTTTTATGATACCATTTACGAATCGGAAAACCTTAACGCGAATAAATCGTGTGTCAGAAAAAAAAGTGTATCAGATGGGTCAGGTAACGGAAATTCCCCATGATAACCCTTCCAGTGTAAGGCTAGATAGTAATTAATAAGTACAAAAAGTAATTACAAAATTTACAAATCTAATTCAAACTTAAAGGTCCAGGGAACATGCTGTTAACATCTTACTAAAATTTGCAATGTTGTATGTAGTATGTATGTATGATGTATGTTCGCAAAAGGCCCCGCCAGTTTCGATCCATTATTGCGCCAAAATTAACGTGAAAGGTGCGTCTGCTGTGAGGATACCGGGCGGGTAAGCGCATATATTGGACGAAATCCGTTCAGAAATGACTGAAAACTCAACGAAAATGTGCTCGTGGTTGGAATGATAAATTACCATTCCTGGGGTACGCGTAACTAAGCGGCGCGTATGCGTGGTGCGTTGCGACGGCAGTGGTAAGTGTTGTGGCACCCATTGGTACGCGTTACTAGCGGCGCGTATGCGTGGAGCTTTGCGAACGGGTGGTTACGCGTAATACGATATATGCGGTACGCAAATAAACTACAGGCTCTTATAGTGAAAACGGGCGCTTGTGGGGAAAGAAAAGAATGTATTTCGCTTTGATTGTCGTACTATGGATACTATATACGGGGTACCCCACGCCACAGGGTTTTGAAAAGGAAAAAAAAAAATATATACGGAAAATGACGGGGTGAAATATTGACGTTAATAGTTATAAATAGGGAACTAATAGGCCTAGCTAAGGATATGATGCAAACTACGATGAGGATAAAAATACGACTACGGGATGTTGTGACGGGGGGGGGGGTCTATATGGCGAGAACTTTATATGGGAGTTTGAGGACGTTATTAGAAAAATATGTTGAAAGGGAACTTACAGCTTGCCCCACGGTGAGTAGGCTATTTGATTTAAAAAAGTACACGGAAACCTATAGGGATTTTCACTCTTGAAGTTTTTATTATTTAAACCTACGAGGGAAAGAAAAAAATTAAAAGATACGAAAGTTATACGGGATTAAAAATATTCAGTTGAGTTCTCCTAGCAACGTACTATATTAAGCTATAGGATAGTGAGAGTACGGAATTTTGAGGTATTAAGTGTTCAAATACAGTTATTTGCGAATCGGTTGAGCCTAAAGTTCAGGGATACGTTTTGGTGCAGTCTAGCCATGCATAGTGTTTGGCATTCTGCAGTGATGCTTGCAGTTTAATGATCGCTCCCGTTCACTCATTTAGCGGGACAGCAGCGCGAAGGCGGGCTCCGTAGTACTTATATACCACAAAAGACTGGTTATTTTCATATAGTATGTATTGTATCAATGTAAAATCTGATGAAGCAGTAATTGAGAAAACGTTGTACAGAAGATTTATTCGGAGGAGGAGGAAAACGATTTGTCCACCGCAGAGAATGGGGGTATGGGCCCTTTTTGGTACTTGGTACCTGGTGCATTAATCCCTGTAACAGCCGAACCTGCTAAATGGAATATTGGTGCAGAAGTTGAAGTCGGAAAGCCGTCGGACGAAAAGAGATAGGTGCTCCAAAACAATTAAACAAACAAGGGTTGCCACTATATACAAACCTTGAGCAAGAGTTACAAGATGTGGCCACAATGTAGGGGAACTAGTTCCCTGATGGATGGTAGGGACATAAGCTTGGAAGAGGTTTACTGATGGTTGTAACATGTAGAAACCGCTTCTCTGGGCAAACGGTTCCAAATGGATAGAGCTCTTGGATAGAAGGCAACCTTGTATGATTTATGGTTGGGAGTTTGAAGCGTGTATTTCAAGGTATGAATCAATCCGGGACGAGATAGATTGTGAAGCTCTGTGGCTAAATTTGTAGAGAAATGTGGACCAATCCATAATGAATTCTGCTATATGTAGATTGTGCTTGGGATCAATGCGTGCATGTAAGGATCCAGTTTAAATCTTGCAGAAGTGGTGCCAAGTGAAGTGTTTTTGACTAATTTCTAAAAACGAATCTAGCTGCATTTTTCTCTTATTTGTTCTAGGCGATTGATAGCAGTGATGGTGTTAAGATTCCAAACCTCGCTGGCATATTCGAGTTTAGGAAGAACTAGAGTAGTTACATGCCTGGTTTTTGGACTTGTTTGAACACGGAGGATTAAAGCTTCTACGGAGTGAGAACAAGCGTAAGGCGGCTTTGGTTATGACTTGGTGCAATGAATCATTCCATCGGAGTGTGTGAGATTGTGAAACCTAAGTAGGTCATGACTTTCACCCTGTTTGAGATTTTTCACCCAGGAGTGTAACTGGAAACATTTCTGGACTACGCTTACGTGTGATTGTCATAACTTACACAACTTATTCACGTGAAAATGCATCAACCAGGTTTTCGACCATGATGCCAAAATATTGAGTCGGTCTGGAAAGAATTGGTGATCTCTCGGTTCTCTAATCACCCTGTACACAATACTGTCGCGGTCAAATAATAATAGTAGATGAATGGGTCTGGATATCGTTGGATATAGAGCAGAAACAGGGCTGTCCAAGACGCTCCTTGCAGAACCCGTGATGTAAACATCAACCCATGATGATGTGTTGTGCCGTAACAGAAACAGCTTGCATTAAGATAGCCAGGAAAACAATTATCAACCAAGGTGTTACCTCTCATACCATAGTAATTTTAATTAACTGACAGATGTGATGAGAGACATTTATCGAAGGCCGGCTGAAACCAGCAAGACCAGTCGTTGACCCCTGTTGTTTCAGTGTTTCAGAACAGTCGTTTGTTGAGTTATGAGTTGAGTTACCGTTGATAGGTGTCTTATCCTAAAACCATGGGTCACTAAAAGGATGTTAGTGGAGCTCTGAGATTTGTTTTGCCAAAGGACTAAGACGAGTGTTCCTATTATCTTACCCCAAAGGCATGTTAATGAAATTGGCCTATAGGTGGATGGATTGATTTCGGAAACCACTTTTGTATATTGCCGAAACTAGGGTCTGTCTCCATTGTGTGGGGACAGTAGACGTATCAAGGAGGCTGAAAAAAAATGCAAGGCTGGAGCCAGCTCAGTAGAAACCATTTTTAGTAGACGAGGTGACATTTCGTCTGGACCACTCGTTTGTGATGGATTTATTTGGGCAATGGTTGGCAACATCTTACTCGTTATGGGTAGTTAGCATATGGGTGCATATGGAGAGTACCCTTTGTCTTTCACCTGTGTGGGTCTGTTCTTGTACAAACACTTCGTTTAAGTGACTATTCAGTGCCTCAGCTTTGTCGTAATCAGTAACACAAATCTTTATTACCAGATTTAAGAGTGGGAAATACCAATATTTTGTTCTTTTCATTTGATCATAGCAGACCAGAGACTTGGGATTTGAGCAATGTTATTGCCCACAACATCTTTAGGTAAGTATGGTGGGAGTTCGCACACACACGGTTGGTCCACATGATTGCGCAATTTGCCTGTTACACTTTCCAGTCAGTAGGTTTATTTGTTCTGCTTGCAATTGAAAATAATCTATCTCTCTTCCTATCTTCCTTTTGATTCAACGGATATCCATGCAGTTAAATCTGCCCCGTTGAAGCTAGTGGAAAGCTTAGATGGGATATAATTTCTCCACAATCTCCCTGAGTGAGTCTCTGATTTTATTCAGTTGACTCCATAGATTGATTATTGGGTTTGAGGAGAGGAAAGTTATGAACAAAAACGAAAATTCAGATTTTAGTAGTTTGGGTTGCTTTGTTGCAACATGTATATCGTTCTTTGAAGTTTCTTAGGAGATTTTGGTTTGGCACAGGTATCAAAGAGGACAATGATCAGATATCCTGGGATCCCTGGTAGGCCTATATGTTTTCCATTAGTTGGGGGTTAGTGGTAACAAGTAGATCTAAGACACTATTAGAAATTGTCTAGTAATGGAGTAAACCAGTTGTGAAAGTGAGTTTTCAAATAAAAAATCCAGAAATTTTCATGATTACATTATGGCATTACCAGGAACTGTGGACCAGTTTGTCCAATCGATATATGGGGAGATTATAATCACCACCAATTACAACATTTGGATACTGACGTTTGTGTTTGGTAAATGAAAGTAGAAAAGGTTTCAAACATTAGCATCCAAAGGGTGGTCTTTTTGGTCTGTAGTGACGTATTGCCAAAAACAAGGGATTAGTATTACTGAACTGTATGCTTGCCCATATAAGCTCACAATTCAGGCTAGCAGATGATCAAATGGAAGTCCTTAGTTGCAATAAAGACCCCACCCCCGTGTTCATCACGATCCTTGCGAAAACCTGTAGTTTTCAGGGAAAAAAACTTCTATGTGGCATATTGTGTAAGTTGAGTTTCGCCGCCGCCGAGAACAACATCAGGTTTATGCTGAATCAAGCAAAGCACGGAAAAAGGAGCCTGTTTAGAGGCACTCTTCATACCATTGCAATTTATCCTGCCCGCAATGTTTGTGTTTCGATTTTTAACTCGGTGGGTTGCGATTATAGTGCTATTAGCTTTGACAGGGAGTTGATGTAAGTGGGTATGTATACCGTCATGTGCGTCCTCAATAAACTTTCACCTAGATCACTAATAGGAGAAAAAGAATTTGATGTTGATATAGTATACGGCTCATGCAGGGACGAAGATCAAAGTAGCAAAGCCACAACCATGACAAATCCATGAAAAACTAGATTTATTTCGCGGTTATCGGCTTTCACGGTTTTGAGGTTAGGGTTGGTTAGGTTCCGTGCGGAACCGTATCAGACGTCGACGTAAACTGTAGCGTGTGTAAACTTTGGCACCACCTTAGGGTCACCTGCCTGAACCCGACCACAGGGCCCTTTTCAACTATACCAGGGCCCCCTTACGCGCTGCTTAAAGTCACAAGGTCTTTTTCTCAATTCGAACTATCCAAGACCCCTTCAAAACTGACTGGGAGCCCTCACAGAGGTCACAGAGTGTCTTTCCCGACTAATCCAGATCCCTCTCCATCTACCAAAGTGCCCTTTCCCTACTAAACCCAGGTTCCTCCTTCAACGTACACCAGGCCACATTTCTACATTACTTCACACCCTATCCCGTTTTATTATATGGCAATTCCAACTACCCATCCCTCAACTACCCATGGTTTTGGTATTACAATTGATTCCGTCTGCGCTTATGTATGAATTGGGTAGAAAGAGAAGGCGTGACGGTATAAATGGCAATACATCATTGCCTTACATAGAAACCTCTACCAGATTTCCTTTCCAACCTCAAGAGTTCCATTTCCCAAATACCCCCGGGGTTCTTTCAGCAACGCCAGGGTCCACATTATACAAGAGTATTTGCCAATCACCACCTTCCCCAACAAACCTTCCCCACCCAATTCAGGTTATCCTGATACCAAAGTGAAAAATGAAACAAAAATTGAAAAAAAACATTTATTATGTGTATAAAAATGTATATTTTGTTTTTTACAATTTCTCCACTTTTTCTATATTTTAGTATATTGTAAAGTTTATTTTATTTGGGTCACTATTGGTCACATTATATTTTTTATTCTATAATTGTTTAAAAAAACATTTTTTTTCTTCGTATTTTTTTTAAATGTATTTGTTCATTTTTTTTTCATTTTTAATATTTTTATGTTTTTAAGTTTTGGGTTTTTTCTTTAAATTAATTTGTATTACTTTTGTAGTTGGTCAATACGCCCTAGCATTTTTATCCACCAAACCGCGGGTGTGCGCCGAAGGCGCGTGTCGAGTGCTGAAGGCGTGAGGCCGAGCGGTGCGATTCGACAGGACTTTGAGCGGGCCCAGAGAGGGGCGGACCAACAAATGAATTAAATAATCAAAGCCTTGATATAAAAAGGCTAACTACTTTTTAGTTTTAATATTTTGTATATTATTTTGCCCATTTTAAATGCTTATTTCTTGTTCATTAATTTTGTTAGTATTCGATATTTATTTTTATTTCTTAAGTGCTCCCGGTTTTTTTAAAACTTTTAATTACTTACTAACGTTGTTCGTATTTATGACTCAAGTTTCATGTTATTTATTAATTCGGTTTTTATTTTAAATTAGTATTTTAATAATACCACGGCCCCTCTTTCCTGAAACAACCCCTGCTTTTCGTATTTTATCAAACGATGTCTTTTGGTTATTTCATATGCTTCAGACTAGATTTTATAATGTTTTTTTTTATTATTATTATTTTTGGTACTTTGATTCTTTAATGTTTATATTATACAAACTCGATCTGGGGTGTTAATGTACAATTTGTTTTCCACAACTCCAAATGTCTTTTTAATTACTTTAATTATGGAAAACACCGTAACACAGACGAGTTTTACGTTAGACATTGTTAAACCATTGTTTTCCTCAAGGGGATACGAAACAATGGGCCTCACAATACTGAAGGAATGTGCACCGAATCTTAGATGTTATAAACACATGTATGCGTTTAACAAGCAGAAAAAGCATCATCCAGATGCTGGATATAGGATACCTAGACTAATTAATGTTGTTGAAGTGTTTCATAATTATGCTACAAATTTGAATTAATATTCAAAATACACAATTCTAAATATTTTTCAATTTTGTAGTTTTTATTTTGTAATTATTTATATTACTCGGGTGCCATCGTCTGGCCAACTTGGCCTTTTGGTCACCTCCGCGATATAATTGTATTATTTTCTACACTTCCTTTGTATTGTACTCATTATAAAGGTCGATGATATGGAAATAAGAAGAAATTTAATCAATTTATCTTATTTTTAGTATTTTAAAGCTTTGTATTTTTATAGTTTTCATTTTATTGAAGTACACATCGTTATTGATATATTTCATTTAGTTGCATGTTTGTTAGTTTACATTATTTTGTGTTATTAACTTTTGTTATTAATTTTATTTTTAATAATGGCTTAGATTATTTTTATGTATTTTAATAATTTTAATTTAATGTTGTTTTTTTAAATTATATTGTTATTTGTCTTTCGTTTTTATTTGTCTTTTAGCGGTTTTTTTTCACCTCATTATTCAATTAATCTTGAATTTTTATTTTGTAATTTATTTATGCGTTAAATTTATTTTCTTTGTTCCATTGTAATTTTGTTTCATGTACTTATTCCCAACCTTCGGATTCACTTTAAGCTGTGTAGGTTGTGAAAAGAAGAAAAAGGGGCGGGAAAAAGGAGAAAAAAGCAAAATAACGGCACATCTATTTTGGTAACAAACAGCTCAAACAAGAACAAAACTAAATAACAACAATAAAAAAAATCAAACTTCTTTGACCGATTTTTTTTCGAACATGGATTTTTTACCAACGGGGGATTGAGATATAAAACATGTGCGTAAGGCCTTAGGACGCACGCACAGAGGAACTTGTAATATGAACGTGTAATCGACTCCATTGGTCACAAGCTTGATGGTAGACCAGATTTGACACGACCACTTCATATTGTGACGGTTCAGATGAAGGATAATATCTTATGTCAACGAGAATAAAGATGCGAACCAATATACTCTCAAACACTACATCATGAACTATTTTTTCCTAGAGACTATAAAAGGAAAAAAAAATAATATCTCTTAATGGTAATTTCACCATCAGTGAAAAAAATTATACAGCCCTGTATTTCCAAAAAATAGCGTACACATAACCACGTTACTAAGTGTAACCCCATTTACGAACATGGACTCTTCCACATGGCCCAGTCGGGAGGACGAAAACAACACACTCAAATTCCGTGAAAACCACTTGCCTCAACAAATCGTCCCCAAAATTCCACTTTTTCGTTCACAAAAAACAAAACACGCCTTCGGGCCTGGAGACGACCTTCAACCACAATAACATATCCAATTATAGCTCTAAACACCACTCCCTCTATCAAAAAAGGTTGACGAAGTTCAATTTTTTCTCACCACTGCAAAAAAGGCAAGTACTACCCCCCAATTGTTTCACACTTACTGTCTTCTGACGCACCTTTGTGGATGTTCAAAGGAGACCCCAATTCCAATATCAGACTAACTCGTCTGATAACTGACTTGTTTATCAAAACAGTGATAGTAAAGTTCCAGTTCCATGTCAATGCATTTGGTGTGATACCATAGATCGCATTATAACACAAAGGATAGCCTGTCATTCTCTTCAACTTCGTCCCTACATACGCCAATACGGATAGGAAACTGTGATTCACCTGTGTGAGTTTGTGAATTCAGAGGGCCAGGATTAAGTTCAATTTGTCCACTTAACAAAACGCTAAAAGCAAGTGGTGATAATTGCTTTTAGTCGCGGTCATTGTCTGTACTGTACATTAAAGCCCAGTCATGTATGCAATCACATACCGTTGACTTGAGGCTCAGGTGACCAATGGGCGTCGATTTTTCACCCGGGGCTTTGGCCTTTTTCGCCAACCGTCCTCACATAGCCATCGATATGCGTAGGAGTGTAGGTCATGGTTTTGGTTACGTGACAATAAATTGTTTTTTGCTTAAAGGAAAATTGTCCTGGGCGAATGATTGTGTCTTTATGGATAATTGATCTGTAAAGAAGAAATATTGCACGGCTGTAACATGTGTTCCTATCTTCCCATCTGTATGGTTATATTTGGTATATTCGCCATTCAGTGATTCGAACAATATAAGAATTAATTAGCCAAATAGGATCCATTGGATGTAATTACCATGTTTATTGCGGGGGAGTATGGCGTGACGCTGATAGGGATCGAGCTATTTCCTTGCCTGATTATTTTCGAATCGTCGTTAAGGAGTGGAACTATATTTCAGAAAATCACAGATTTTAGTGTCTGAGGATCGGGTAAGATGTTGCGTCAGAATTATTAACTCTAATGTGGACAATGTAGTTAATGTCAATAATCCAGGCTTTGATGTTGTGATTTCATTTAAAAAATTTCGCTGATATTTAAAAAAACACACAGAAGCAAATTTTATAACGCCATCATATTGTGTCAGGAAGCAGAATGACGGATGAGTACACATAAATTAACAGTTTTGTGATACGGATAAACTACATTTGGTGTTGGTGAACAAATCTCAAAAGTGGTGCCGTCGTTTCTACAAAGATGCAGTATTTAACTTGGCGTGAATTGGTGAATCGAGCTCCAAAAAATAAACTGTAATTGCGAAAATGAACAAGCGCCAAAGGAAGGCAAACAGTTGTCGTGTGGGGAACTGTCAGTCTGTTGATGATCACCAAATCACTATATGTTAGGTTTGCTCCCCAAATAAAACCAGACTTGTGGAAGGGATGTGATTAACGTTTTTCAAGGGTTAAGCTAATCTAGCAGTCATCTGTTTATTGAGTCGTATATGGTTTTCATTGGATCATCAGAAATACAATGCGATAATACCATAACATGTCGACAATGAGGCCAACGGTATAGGACCACTTAAACTTTATGTGCAATTGGTCTAGTCATTATTCCATGAAGTTAAACTCATACAACACTGTTGGTAATATGCGTAGTCCTTAGCATTATCATTGTAATGGTTTTTAGCAGGTTTCACACCTTTGGGGCTAAAGAAGTGACTCAGCGTGTAATGTTAATTCTACTATAGGGACCTTGGCACATAAACAAGTGGGACTGCCAGTCAAGACAGTGTTTGTGCTGATTGCTTATCTTCTTAAGTCGATCAATGATATAGATCGTCAGCAAATGGTTTTCAACCAAGTGTTCCATGTTCTCATGGCCATTAGGCCGATGGTGCGGAATCACAACCGATAGGTGCATCGGATGGGCCGGCATGATTCTTGTTCTATACAAGTTGTATTTCATTAATGATCGATGCCTTATTCCATTACTTGATGATCTCTAGTATAGGCCGATTCATGCATGGTGCTTATTTAATAGCTCGTCACGGTTAATGGCTGTAATTCCCCATAGCATTTGCACAAAACAAAGTTGAAACAGAGCAAGATATTAGAGTGTTGCTAATGAGATGGCAGGCCTTAAAAAATTCAGTGTTTTTTAAAGTTCCATCTCCTTTATTATTCGTTGTTAGGAACCCATACTTTTAAACCAATGAAGGTATTGTTGCCTTTGAAACTAAACACTATGAGTTACAAATTGCTCAGCCCCAAAGGACAACAGTCAGTGGGTTGTAACTTGTACATACATTGACTTCAACTGTGCTCGGTAATCTGGGTATCATATATCATACCCAAAAACCAGGGTGTGTATTTTCCAAATACATCCGTGAATGAAAGCTATTGAACTGGGCCAAGGGAATTGAGGTTTTTACTAGGCATAGTGGATGTGGTTTACTTTTAATTTATTGGTTCGGAAGTTGCATCGGGTCTGTGGCATATTTATTTATTTAATTCCATTGAGCTCTTGCAACAGTGGAACACGCCAATTTTTGACGGTTGCATTCCATATATAATAAAAGCATTTCCAGGGTGTTAAGTTTCTGTATACAAGTATAGCAGAGCCTTTCAATGAAGTTAAATGCTAAACCTCTCCAAACCAAAGATTTCGCTTATCAAGAAAACACATAACACAACTATGTGATACACCACGCCACACACTTATAATTAGTACATACCGCGCTGTACCACGACACACACGCACACATAAAAGTGGAACAGTAACTGTGCCCATGGGTTCTGTCGTTTTAACACCCCCCCCCCACCCCGCAGAGACCTAGTATTCGGGTAGCCTTGATATAATAACCTTTGTTTGTGCGGTTTCCATTAAGGAATAGTCATGGCGCAAATAGTT
Organism: Ophioderma brevispina; assembly: GCA_023653785.1. Lineage (NCBI taxonomy): Eukaryota > Metazoa > Echinodermata > Ophiuroidea > Amphilepidida > Ophiodermatidae > Ophioderma > Ophioderma brevispina. The sequence goes on from JAMKCH010018730.1 coordinate 20,259, forward strand.
GGTTTGGAATTTATTTAAAATCCAATAATATGTACCCTATGTGATAGGCGTTTGTGTGCGATGATATAATATGTGATATGAGACATTGTACCTTTTTGTAAAATAATTGGTATATTTGGGTGTTTGTGCGCGTTTACAATGGCCCCTACCACATGTGTAAAGGTTTCACCTTTTGGTGCTAGTTTGCTTCACTGCATGGCGGCTCATTATTTATTTCTAAAAAAAAAAAGGCATTGCAAACCTTTTTAGGCTATGGGTTATGAAGGTAAGTACCCAGGGAACATAACATTTTTTGTTTGGTATAAACACCTAACAGTTGATCCAAGCCCATTCAAGTCAATTAAAAGCTTAGTTGCCAAATTATTTGATTGCATGCATTGTCTTTAATAAATTACAGAACTAATTATGCACATTTGGTTGCAGTTGGTTTCAGTGCTCGTGTCATATGTATTAGGTGTAGATTGAGCCCCATTGTCCCAAGGGTTGTTGTGCTCTTGGGCTGGCACTGTACCCGCTTGTCTCTCTCCACACAGAGTATGAATGGGTACCGTCATATACTGGGAGTGCAAAGTCTGGCAGTACGGAGTGTGCCGGATGTGTTCTGTGGTTCGAACCTCCACGGAACAATAAAATTATGTGGGAGTTCTGGCCAACACCAGTCGTTGTGAGAATCACCGGGGGGGCCCAGGTGGATTCAAAGTTGGATATGATGCGGGAACATGGGACTTCGAATGCCCCCAAACAAGTTATTTCACCGACTAACAAACTACCCTAAACAAGCATTTTGTCTGTTTTTGCTACCATCAACAAGTCTTTTGTCAGTTTTTGCTACCTTAAAACAAGTAAGCAATTGCATTGTGTTGATAATATACCCTATCATAGGGCTGTGGCTCGTCGTGCTTTATTGCAAATGACAATATTTGGGTTGGTTACGAAAAAAAACAAACTTCTTAATCCATATTGTCTGTTTTTGGACACCCTGATCAAGTACGCGCGATACCTCGCTGTCGGAAAAAAAAAAAGAGACCCTTTTTTACGAGGTTTCTGGTCACGCATCATATCCACCTTTGAATACAAGTGGGCACCACCCGGGGTCAGAATGCGGGCGTCCGTCGGCGGGCGAACCCTTTTGCATTTATTTGCCTTGGTGCTGTGTATATTTTGAATGGGTCACAGCTCTATAAGGTCATGTTAACACGCAATATATGTAGTCCTCATCTACATGTGGCGCCCAATATTTGGTAGTAGGAGGGCACGCTTATAATTGTGCTGCTTTTACAGGTTACCTGATGTTTAAGGCATTGTTGATTTGGATTAGCCATCATTCTGAATTAAATCTTTAAGCAAATTATGTATTTATGATGACGAGGCCTACAAAATTCGATGGGGTATTGGCTTCTGGTATAATTATTTTTCATGCTCTGGGTTGTTTGTTAAAAAAAGAACCTCCTCGAATTTATCGTAAAAGGGTCAGCGGCACAGTTTTTAATATATAGGAACGCCTCAGGATTAAAAAAAAATGTGGGATACTCTGTGTGGTTTCAAATCATATGGGTACTTTAGCCCGCTTCCTAAAAGGGTATGCCGGTGCCGTCCTGATTCGTAATGCTGCTCACTTTGTTCAGCAGAATAAAATCAGAAAAAACCGCTGTTATTTGCACCACATTATTGGCATTAGACATGATGGATTTATTTCCAAGGTGCACGCAAAACATTAAATTGAATGGGACCTGCCTTACGGTACAGGACAAATCCGTTCGATTCTGCTGGTTTTCTAGCCAATACTGTTGAAGCAAGCACTACCTCTATTTGCACCACATATTAAAATTTACAGGCTTTCCGTTGTGTTTTTAGGCTTAATAGCATAATTAATCAATAAACAATGTTCCACACACAGAATATCACGGGCCTGATTAATTATTTTGGTTAACAAGTTCCGGGTCTCTCACAGTGGTTACGTTCGACTGTATTTGAGAGTATAGGGTGTGTTACGTGGTGGAAGTGTGGAGATTGTGCATTCTTCAATATGGCCTGCCCGTGATTGTGATCAGTTAAAGACTTAATTAATTTTCTAATAAATTCCAGAGAGGGGGCTTTGATATTTCTGTTGTGTTAGCACTAAGTGAGCCCTTATGCCCTGTATGGTATACAAATGTACATACTAGGTCCTAGCTATCATTGTGCAAGCGGTTGAAATTTTTCAAATTTGGTTGAAAATGCCTATGTCATTCGTTTATGTACGCTCATTTGGATTTGGGTTTGTCACATCTATACTCCAAAGGGCATTGATTAAGACGGGCAAAAACGCTTAATGTTTTTATTATATTTGCATCAGATGATACAATTTGCATGTTCTGACAACAAAAAATGCTGATGTGTGGGCAATATTTTGGGGCACAATTTTCCAAGTGTTATTACTTTAAATACGTTCTTGGTCTGGTTGAACATGATGAGTTATGTAATGAGTGCAGTTTAGGCGTAATTTTTAATGCATATTTGGGTTTCATTGGAATTTGCATAAAAAACTGTTGGTTTGGGGTCATTTTTAACATGGGTTATATGCGCCCAAATTTTGCTTGCGTGGAGGTTTTTGTGTTATTGTATAGGGTGGGTTAGGTTTCTCATATTGTTACACATTTAAAGCAACCCTGTAATAAAGTATTTCCTTTAAATGAACCTGCCCATCTGGGTTATGAAAATTCGGCCAAAGCTTTTTGGATTCCTTAATCATAAACTGTACGTTTGGATGCCTTCTTCCCCCGTAAGGAGCTATTTGGGTTTTTGTGTGGTTCGAATGTGGGGAGGAGTTAGGCAAAGGAAAGTATGTGTAATTAGGAACTCCTCATCAAACCTAACTAATGCGCTGGGTTATTTAAACCTTAACCTGGTGCATTAGCTATTCCGCGTCAGGATTGGGGTGCAATATTCATTGGTTGATCACTTCAAAAAAGTTTATCCAATCGAGTACAGTTGGGTTACATTTTTGTGGCGGTAGCCCCATTTTTTTATAATCAAGAATTAAGTCATGTAGTGGCCTAGTTGGGTGAGATTTAAAGTAAATCTTCTGAACAACGTAGATTTGGGTATACAGAGGACTGAGTAAATTAAAATTGCTGATGCTTGGTCTTCTTCATATAACCCCCCCCCCCCCCCCCCCCCCCCAGCCAGGGGAAGGGGTGGGGGGGGGGGGTTGGTCAGTTCTGGCTCAGAAATGTTTGCACCAGTTCTCCTTTTATTGCCAAAAGGAGGCTCATTTGCTTTTAATTTTGGCAATTTATTTGATTCATTCATAATGTATGGCAATTTATCTTTTAATGATAACTGATGTGAGCGAACCAGAAGTAGCTGACTTCGGGCTCTGCAGATTATGCTCTATGAGTAATTAGAGTACTATCAAATGTTGAGCTGACAAATAGCGGATATAAAGGTCTTTCATTGAAATTTAGTTCAGGCAACCCAGAGGATTGACTTCAGATTTTTGTGCAATCAGTTTCATCATGGCATAAATTAAATTAGTAATATTGACAATTTATCTTTAGATATAGGACGTCCTCGAGCATTAGAGGTACCTGTTAGGTTCAACGTTAAAGTTAATATTCAACCGTTTTCTAGGGCCCTTGAGGTAGTTGGCTTTAGGAGCCCTTTAACTGAGTTGAAGTTTGATACACAATTTTAATCCGATTTCAAATTGATCCCTAGACTGATGAGAGTTGAGTAAGCAGGTAATATGTTGTATTTCCAAATAACGTTAATGTCAGCCTTATATTTGGTACAATGGTTCTCTGGTGATATTATATAATGGGCATTAATTTTAGCTTTACCGTAATTCTAATTCATTTTGTGAGAACTTTGACTAGAGGAAAAAAATGTTATCTCATGTCAAGGGCATGCAATCAAAAGAATTTATAATTACATTGATGAGGCTTTTTGACATAATAAAAATTTGGCATAGATTTTACAGGGACATGCAGTGGCTGTAACGATGGCACAATCTGTGGCATGGGTTTATAGGGAAACTGTCTCCAATCATACGATGTTAAATGAATGGGTATTATACTGTAATTTAGTTCAGTTGGTGAGAAATTTGACTAGAGGAAAATGTCTTCAGGTCGAGGGCATGCAATCATAAGAATTTATTAGGTTACATAGGTAGCTTGTCATAACAAAATTGCATATGTGGCTGTACAGACATTGCATGTGGCTTTTACAGATGGCACAATATTGGCAGGGTTTTAGGAGGAGAAACTGTCTCCAAAGCACTACGGCTGTTAGAAATGAATTTGGTATTAAAGCCAGGCCACATTCAAAATCCATGTTGTTTGGAGAACCAGTTATGAATAAAAGGACTAGTTCCTACGAACGATGGATGCATTTTGCAAACTTTGTTCTTGTCCATTCTTTTTGTTGTGGATAAACGATATTTGATACCAATTGGGCATAATATCATGTGTGGTTTGGACAGGGCTTTCAAAGGAATTCCCAAAACGAAAGTGAGCAGCGCGCGGAAGCGATGACCAGCGTGTGACGTCCGATAACAAAATACGCGATACGCGTCATGATCGTCATCGAAGAACGGACGTGCGCGTGGCCCATGTTTTTCTTGCATACATACACAGTGACTTATGCGTGTAGGTTTGTATCATATGGCATCATGTTTCTTGATTTTGGTGCCTTAAAATTACGATAATTAATGCGGTTTGTCAACGGCTGCACCCAGCGGCGGGACCGTACCGACAAGGAGAATAGGAACAGAATAGCTTCTTCAAGTTCATAGACAAAAAACCGACAGGAGAGATACTGGAGTGGGTTTTGTTCCGATTAACAAGACCAGATGTGAGTTTTGTTTACAACTTTTTCACTGATGTTCATTAACGGGGTCGGTCAAATCCAACTCCAGCATCTTGTTACGCGTTCGGGAAAACAGGAGAAGGCCCTGTCAGTTTGGGTTTAAAGTTACATAATGAATTTCACGTGGGTTAACAAATTTAACTGACAAATATGAAATATTAAAGACTGTAAAACTGATGACGCTCAGTCTCAACGACATTTTATGGATGCTGCAAATCAAGGATCATTGTTCTGCAGTGTACATGGTTTTATAGGAAAACTACACAAAGCCTGAAAAGAGGGTATCAATAATAAGCAAAAGCAAAATGGTGTACAAAAGTTATTAATGTATGTAAGTGTAGTGTTCGGCTGGTTGGATGTGATGGGGGGTGGGGGGATTTTTTTGTTATTTTGCTCTTTTTTTAAATGTCACCCAACAAGACCCATATTTTTTGAAAATTTTACCACTGTTACCCAAAGACCAGTATTTTTGGATTTTTTTTAAACACCCCAAAGGACCTATTGTGGGAATTAAAAAAAAATCCAGAAGACCCATTTTTTCGTAAATTTGTCACCCGAACAACCCATATTTGGTGGGCAGTTGACTCGGACTGTCTCTCAACCCAACGACCCCTATGTTTTTAGTTTATCTGGCACCCAAATTCCCCTGGGTTTGGAAGCTTCAGCCTTACACCCGTATCCACTTTTATATGGGTCCCCCCCCCCCCCACCTCCCTGCTCTCAAATAAATACATTTCATTTTGACTTACTGGACAGGTCGTTCTAGATATTCACACTCAACTGTCCTCACCCCGCCTGTTCCAGCGATCATGCGCCCCAGTCCGGAGATTCTTATTCATTCAGCTGCAATCTACATACACAAAACAACAAAGAGGGATTAACCCTCTAATGCCTTGCAGGTGACAATCAGGGGTGGCAGAACATTTTCAGAGGGGTCCAAATTTGCATCCATTCAAGCAATTGACACTTAAGGTGCAACCTAGAGATTTCAAGGCATCTGATGTAGTGATTCCCTATAGATTAGATTCAATGTGCCTGTCTGGTGTTGATTGAAATTTCAACGGGGTAATGCATATGTTTCAGTCAACAGTGGTGTAAAGGAAAATCAGTTCAGTGTAAGGATTTATTCAAAAACACATATGTTTTATTAATCATCTAACTGAAGCTGATTTCCTTTCCAAGTGACTGAATAAACATATGCATTTCCCATTCTGCGAAGTGGAATGCCCCATAATACCTATTTTAGCCACCCCTTAAAGAGAAAAATGGTCTAAAACCAGTTGACCCCAGGTCACACCCTGTGGCCATTACTCTTCCCCAATTCCGTTTTGACTCAAAAGCCCACACGGGACGAATGCACAATCTGTGGTGGGGGCGGGCTGGAAGCGGGAAGTTCAACATTGAAAGGAAAATCGGCTTCAGTTAGATGAGTTATAAAACTAAGTTTGTTTTTGAATAAATCATTACACTGAACTGATTTCCTGTACACCAATGTTGACTGAAACATATGCATTAACCCAGTTTGAATGAATATTGTCAATCAACACCAGACTCGCCCCCAACCACTCAGTTCGGAGGTGTGGACCATGATATTTCAGAGAGAGCAGCCATAGGATGCAGTCAAAGGTAGACCACAAACGCCAGAGCCAAAAAAAACAGGGAAATATAGAGTCCTAAAATTCAGGGATAAAGCAATAACTCACCTAGATAGTTGAGTACACCAGGGGTGAGAAAGAGGACCTCAGACTTTATCATGGGATTAAAGACCTGCCAAAGTTTTTTTGGAGGAGAGCAGAGCCGCGGAAGCCCGCAGAGCAAACCCCAAGCCTAGGAATAGGCGCGAGGAAGAGCTCGACCGAACAGGGACTGAGTGCCACGTAGGCCCTGGACAAAGAAAGGGCCCGAAGCACCCGCGGCAAAGGCGGAGCCACCGGAACAAGGCCTCAAAGGCCTTCGAAACAACTGAGGATACGGGAGGGAAGCAGCGAAGCGCAAGGCGGACCCGGTAAAGACGCGGGGCAAAAGAAGCCTAACCCCAAGAAACGGAAGGAGGAGGCGGGCCCTAGAGAAGGGGGGTCTGATCAGAACACAGATGAACCCAACGGGAAGAGGCCCGGGGGAGATAAAGGTGAGCGATGAAGGAAGCTTAAAGGCCCCAGCCCCGTGGATGGCTGAGAGATAAGTCCGACCTGACACGGAGGAAAAAAAAAAGGGGGGTGACGCTACAAGGAAATGGAGAAGGAAACTCCAGAGCGATAATCCAGCGGGAAAGGGACCCGAAGAGTAATAAGGGAGGGTAGAGCGAGCCGCAACCAAGGACGATTGGGGGCTTCGCAAGAAACTCGCCGATAGAACTCAGAACCCCAAGAGGGAACTAGCTTTGGGTCAGAAACGGAGCCTGAAGGAGGTCAAGGAACGAAACAACGTCACCGAAGCACGAACCAAACAACCTAGGCTGTGGTCTAGGCTGAGCAGTTGACCGAAAATACAGGACAATGGATGATCGGAGACAGCCAACAAAGCCTCAAAATAAGCGAAAAGTCCCACCTCAGACTGTCACAGTTCAGGAGATGGAGGGACGATTCGGGCCTCGACTCGGGGGTAGAACCACTGAGGAAAGACGAGGCAGACTCCGCAATTAAGGGAGACGCGGCACCAGAACGGGCACCGACGAGCAGTCAAGGCTAGATTATTGATTATAAACTAGCACCTCCCCAGATCGGGCCAGAGTCAATACTGGCCCGAAAGGTAGACAAGGGGTTAAACCAACGAGGAAGTACAGAGGGGGAGAGCCAGAGGTTAGCTCTGCAGGAGGAACACGAGGCGAGCCTCGAGAGGCGACCCGAGCCGAGCGCTCACTAACTGCTCGGGGGAGCCCGAGCAGAAGCAGAACCAGTGGCGACTGCAAGCAGGAGAGCAAGGTGACCAAAGGCGTAGGAACAAGAATGATCCAACATGAAATTCTGGGCCGAACGACAAATCTGTATAGAGGAGGCAAACAAGTAGCGGCGTAGCCGAATTCGGCCACGGGCATAAGGAGGCCACCGAGAAGAGGTACGCGGGCAGCATAGCGGCTCCGACAAAAATATCTTCCGAGGAGAAAGAAAGTGAGGAGAGAGCCACCGGACGAGGTAGATACCGAACGGGGATGTCCCGATGTAAGGATACCAAAGCCTCGAGAAAGGGAGTAACCAACTCGTAAACCAAACTCGAAGACGTCAGACATGGAAGAAAGAACGACTCACAGCGGGGGGTTTACGCCCCCAGAGACATTCCCACCCGGGAGCGAGAAGTCCCCAACCGACTTTAAAGTTCAAGGTCACTTTGACTTGACTAGGATAGAGGGATAAAAATTCCCCAGTCGGAAGGGGCAGAACCATATGTCAAGGGGTCCCAGGTCGAGTCGTAAAGAAGGAAGGAGCCAGGAGCAACCCGACCGTTTCCCCCGGACCTGAGGGTCTGAGGGTATTAAGGGGAAAGCACAAGAACCAGACGCAAGGCACGGCGGGAAGACTAGACCAAGTAACTGCCACGACACAAACGAGAAAGCCACCTGTGAGGCCGATGTCTGAGAACCCACCACACTAGGGAATACCCCCGTCGCGGGGCTCCCACTAGGCAGCATAATAGTTGAGGACAGGAGGCGTTGGCAAAGAAAAACCCGCAAGTGAAGAGATAGAACAAGGAGCCTGATAAACGATGGAGGGGAGGGGGGGAACCCTAAGACGACACTGAAGATCGGGAGCACACCATGCCGTTAGGCCCGGACGAGCCCCCAACGCTAGGCCGGACGAGCCCCAACGCTAGGCCGGCACAAGGCCCGAGCTAAAGCCCGTAAAACGAGCCCCAAAGAGGGACACCGTCGAGCCAACCCAAACCTGTGTCCAAAGATCAACCCCCGAGGCCGCACCACGACACAGCGGACCAGGCTAGTTCAGCGGGAGCCAAAGGAATGTGCGAGAACTGTCAAGCCACAGCACCACCATAACTCCCGAACAAACGGTGGAAGAAGGGATCCGGGGTCAAGCAACGACCCAACAGTGGGCTGTGTCCAGGCAAAAGTCGACAGACCTCAAGGGCTAGCCCAAAGGGGCGAGGAGTAAGGCCTTGGATGCACAGGTAAGGTTAGACAAAAGAGCCAAACCACCAGCGCACGCGGACAAAACAGAGGCCCAGAGGGGGCGAGGGGCACTTCACCTGGGTGGGAGCCAAGACCCAATGAGGGAACCGAGAATCGGAGTCAAGAATGAATGACCAAAGCCCGAGACCGGCAAGAGCAGGCTAGGCCCCCCCCGGGGCACCAGCCGGCAGTAGGCCAAGGTCTCGCGCCCGCACAAGAAGTGAGGACGGGAGGGGCAAAGGGAGAGGAGAAACAGCCAAGGCTGCGGATGATCAGGTTCCTGTACGGCGGTGTAAGGCCCAAGGGAGAAGGAATAAAGCCCCCTACCCAGGCTAGGCTGTGACCCTAGGTGAAGCTGAAAGCCCCTGGAGGGGGCCCGCCAGACCGGCATAGGCCCAGGCCTCATAAACCCTGAAGGGGGCCAAGGTAATACACCAGCAGCAGCATCAGACTTGGCCAGGAAGGCCAGACAAGGGTCCTTCAGCCAGAGCGAGGAAAAGAACCAGGGCCAGCTACCCCCGAATGGAGATGAAGGATCTAAGTCGAGTAGCAAAAGGCTAGGCGATGAAAGCCCCAAGCCTAGGCCCAGGCGAAGTCAAAGACCGCGAGGCTAAAGGCCACGACCTACCAAGGAAGTCGCGGGGTAAAAGACCCAAAGACCGTTCAAGCCAAGCTGATACTTGTATAGACCCCAAGGGGGAACAGAGACGAACGCCAGACGGCACGTAACTAGGCACGACTCGGAAGCGGCGCTAGGCCCAGATGATCCCCAGAGGGGAGCAGCGGAAGCTGGCTCAAAGTTCCCCAAGGGAGACAGCAGGGACACCATGCTAGGTAGCAGTGATAAGACCCTAAGAGCCAGGACAGCCAAGCCTAAAATGGCCCAGCCATAACTGGCCAGAGACCCCGAGGCCTCAGTCCCAATGGTGCACCCGGAACGGGCCCGGACTAGCATCACGAAGGAGCTAGGCTACCGAGCAGCAACAGTCAGCGCCAGCAGAGGCAGCGCCGGGGAAGCGCCGGCGACCCAGAGCGGAAAAGCCCATGGGAGGGGTAGCAGACAGGCCCGAGGCTACCCCAGCGGAGCAGGGGCCCCAAGAGGCCATAAAGGCTAAGGTCTGGACCCGACGAAAGCGCAAGCCTATAGCACGGCAGATGCGCCCCATGACAGCCGAGGCGGGATAAGGGGGGCCCCCACCACACGCAGGGCAGGAGCACCCCCAGGGGGACCCCGCATGCAGGAGCTAGAGAAACGTCGAGAGAATAGACGCGGTAACCCGGGACTACACAAGCTGAGAGGGCTCCCACCCCAGGCCAGGCAACATGCCAGCTAGGGTGAAGCCATCAGGCTAGGCCACCCCATAGGGGAGCCCAGCCAAAGAGCAGACTTGGGTAGACCCGAGAGAACCGCTGAGACCTACAGCAATCCCCGAGGGATGCCCGAGAGCCAAGGGGGCGCGACATACCGCAAGGAAGACAGGTCGCGGCGCCGTGAGTTGAAAGTTAACACCAGGGAAGGCGGACAAACAAACCCGAGCAACGCCCCGTAAGGGGGACCAGTTCGCATGGGTTAAGCCCGGAAAATCACGCAAACGGACGGCGATATATAAACGGTCCCATGCAGCGGCACCTGGGGAAGGAGGAGCGGCAAAGAGGATTGAGTGTAAACAACCCAAAGCCAAATCACCTCCGAGAGGTGGAGAACCTATTAAAAGGGAGGAGTACTCAGTGGCCCGAGGCGGGCGAGAAACAGCCCTAGAAGTTCCTGGAACCCACGAGCCATACAACCGCGAGAGACTCATAGCGACATTGGACTACGGCACGGGGCACGCAGCGTTGCCCTGAGAGGGATGTGCAGCCTGCACCGAGCCCACCGCGAAGGCAAGCCCCGGAGGCTTCCCAGAAGGCGCCGAAACGGAACACCCACGGGGTGTACCGTGAACGCGCTGAACCGTAGCGAGAACTACGCTGTGGATGAACTGGTACCGTAACGCCACCGGAAACCCAGCGTGAGCGGGGGACCAATGCGAAGCGCTGCGCGGGCCCCACCTAGCCCGTGAATGGCCTGGTGAAGCATGCAGCACGAGCCAGATGAACCCCGTGGGGCTCGAAGGCTAGCCATGCAGGGTATGCCGTTAACGGCTGAACCGATAAGTGGGAACAGTGATGGTTCGAACCGCCACAGTAACCGGCATGTACCCCGCGTGAGCGGGGACCAACCTGGCGAAGGGCTGCGCGCCCCACCTTGCCCGTGAAGGCCTGGTGAAGCAGGCGCACAAGGCCAGATTGACACCGCGCGGCCGTAGAGGCTAGCATGCGGGAGCAGTGAGAATAAACGACACAAGAGGCGCCCGTAACGAGGGCATAGAGGAAGGAAACCACCTCAAGGAGGGGGGGGGGGGGGGGACGAATTCAAGCCCCGAGAACGGTTACCACGGCAGCACGGTCCAGGGTCCGAGACCCCTAAACCCACGAGCGACCGTGGTCGGTACTGGCGATTGGATAGGCCCGGAGAAAAACCCGGGCCGTGTCACCATGGCCAACACCACCACCACAGGACGGACTGCAGCCGCTCAATCCCACCGGTAGAGAGCAGAGCAGACCATGCTAGAATGCACCCATAAAGCAACAAGCTAAAATCAGGCGAGACAGCGCCGGCCGGGTGCTAGCCAGGCTGGCCCGAGGGAGCCGGCCAACTAGAACGCTATGAAGCAACCGAGGAGCAGGATACCGAAAGGTCTGCAGCTGCCAAAATCCCCAAGGGAAAAAGGCAGACCAGACCGCGCTAGCCTGCACGGAGAAGCCCCTAGGCTAGTCCAGGCGAGCCAGCGGCCGGTTAGCGAGGTAGACGGGCGAACCTCCCGAGAGAGAAACGCGCCGCCTCCTTCACGCCTACTATCACGGCATGAAGTAGCCGAAGCTACAATATCTGTAGGTGCTCCCAAAGCAGCGGGGGCAGCCTTGGAAGAACCTCGGACCTGAGCCCGAACACCACCCCCGCTTTCCCTTACCGAAACATAAACAGGGAAAACTGTGTTCAATGGCGAACCATGAAAACAGATTATTTGTGTTAGAACAGAAAGGCCAACGCAAAAGAACAAGCACCAACGGAACGACAGCGGAAGCAAGAACCGTAATGACCGCACGGAAGGAAAAAGAGGTCGGGGCGGCAAACGCAAAGACGCTGAAAAGTGGGGGGTGATGGTGAAGCGAGCCAGATGGCGCGCGTTTGTCGAAACGAAACGAGCGATGAAAAAACAAAGGAGAGCCGCGGTAAGACCCGGCCCCCAACGCGGAGACAAAAGATACCGTCGCGGTAACAAAGTCAACACGGTAAAGAATTTTCCAAAGGTCAGTTTCCCACATATTTTATTAAAATACAACAAGCATAAGAATTACAAATAAGAGACACACTCACCCAAAAAGAAACTGTTTTATTGATGTTATGGCAACTAAAAGAAACAGAAACAGGCTCAAAAAAAGCAAGGCATCCAAAACACGCAACACGTGCGGCAATGGTTGCCCTTGTTACCATTCCCGCATAAAAAGATACACATGACCGCATCGGCGGCCAAAAAAGGATACACAATAACAGCTCTCCGACGGGCTGTTAAAAGCTGTTTATTCCGTCCAAATGAGCGTTATAAATCCAGTAATAACCAGTAATATATCCGATAGTTATGTATTTATAGTAGTAGGCGTATTCCGTTGAGACGACAACTGTCAGTATCAAAATCTCAGTTAATTTTGGCGGTAAATGACAGAAGCTGCGGTAACACGCGTCCGGTTGGTAAGGCGGCCAAAACGGAATTGAGAAGAGTAATGGCTAACAGAGTGTGACCTGGGGACACTGGGGTCCACGGGTGCAGACCATTTTTCTCTTTTAGGGTGCTAAAATAGGTAATTGTGGGGCATTCCACTCTCAGAAGGAAATGCATATGTTTCAGTCAAACAGTGGTGTAAAGGAAATCAGTTCAGTGTAATGTTTATCTTTAAGTCAGTGCAAAAAATCAGGGTTTTCAATTTGTGGGAACATTTTAAAGGAAGGTGAATCTAATGACAACCTAGTATCCATTCAAAAACCAGATTGGTATCAGAGAACAAAAATAACTACCATCAATAAGAAATAACACAAAGACAGGCAGATATTTTTTTTTTTAGAATTTCACTCCTTTGGACTTGTACTTTGTAATTGACATATTCGTTGCCTCTGAATCTTCAAGCGTTCCCTGTCTTTCTTCAGTCATCCAGGAATCTTCATTCTCCAGAGCACCATACAAGAGCTATTACTGGGTTAAACGGCAGCACGAACAAGGGCAAGTTGCATCGAAGACAAAGGCTAGTACAAGGGACGCAACTATGGTTAGTGAAGGTTGGATAACAATACCTATCCTGAAACCAGTAGCCTGTTAGTTTAGAAAAACAAAACATATCACTTGCTCATTGATTATACATACTCTTCTTATCATCGCATTAGAATCTGACCGTTTTACAGAGCAACTTTAATTGTTGTTTGTGGGAGTTTTAAGAGAGTTGACAAAAAAATAAATTTTTCACATTAAAAGGTGCTTGTTCCGATTTATGTGGATTGTGTTCTCTACTGAATGAGAGCCTGGCACGTGCACGTACACCCATAAGTAACGTGGGAAACAAAACTTGCGGTTTTTTTATGGTAGACGCAATAATGCATGTTGCAAAGCCCTATCAATTATGGGATAATTTGATGGGTAACCACTAAAATGCGTTTTTGGTTTATATCTTGGGAATGAATGGATTTGAGGGCTCAAAAATTCAGGACGGCTAATGAGAAAAAATACGGCCTTTCATCTTGATATCAAAATCGAACTACTTCTGGGTCAATCAGGGGGGTCCCAAAGCCGATCGGAACACGACCTTTAACTGTAACAAAATTATAAATTCTTGAATGTCATGAAAAATGTATTCAAATGAGTCCAAACATGGCTAATCTTGGTCAGTAGTCTGAGGACATTTCTGCATCCTTACTCATGAACACACCTAGCTGCTGAATTGGCACAATGGAACTTGTTTGATTTTCTTAGGCCCAATCGGCAACATGGTAAGATTGGGGAGTTTCATACCTGACAAATCTGGCACCCCACTTTATGCACTAGAATTCAGGAAAACCTACAGAATAAACCTGTGCTTTAGTCATTAGAGGTTCCGAAATTCATAAAGGGAGGTCAGGAAAAAGTCAGTCACATGAGGAAAGTCACCTGAAAACATTTCAAGAGCCCCATGACTCAAGAAAGAATAATTAGAAGTCATGCCTAATACAAGGCCACAGCACAACGATTTATCACATGGCAGCTATTGCATTATGACCTGCTTGCACTCACATGACACGAATTACGGCCAGGGTTACCACCAGCACACAACCTACGCTGGTTCCTTGTCACACAAAAAAGGCAATGGAACAGGTGATCCTATTACCTTAATGCAGTCCAAGGTTCCTAAAGAAGGACTTGCAATGATTCAGGAACCTCTCGGATTCCTTGCTCAAGAGTAAATAGTCAAACATGTACCTAAAAATCAGTAACTTGTAGGTGCCCAGTTCAATATGATTTTGATTCAACATTATAAGCTATTGTACTGATCATCTGTGGTGGACGATCACATATGCCAAACAAGATAGAGTGGCAGAATCAAAATCTATAATTAAAGTCTTCTTCTGCCAGTGGGCATACAATTCTTTTGACCATTGGGGGATGGATGATGAAAATTTATTGAATGAAATGGGTTTTGCTGAAAAGACTCCATTAACTAGCACATGTGCGCGCGAAGTGTGCTAAAATTTGCATTAAGATCTAAAATCATTAAATTATAGTTGTAATTACGAAAACATTGCGTGCGAATGCGCGGAAAAATACCATTTTAACCTATATGGTAAAAATATGAGGTTATTTGGGGCCAAAAACACTGAATGGTTCTCAACAATTGGGGGGGATGATCGTATTGACCCCACCCCCTCATCAAATCTTGGGGGGATATATCCCCCACCCCCGGGATTTGCACATTTCAGAGTGTAATTTACCAGTGTTGGCCTAGTGGTAGAGCGTTTTCGCTAACAGTCGGGTAGGTCGCTGGGTCGAATTGGCCGTGGGTCATACCAAGCTTTAAAAATGGTACCGACTGCCGCATGTCAGATGCTCGGCATTTAAGAATAGAGTAGGGAAGTAAACACGCGGAGCTACCAGAGACTTAAACCCCATACGTAGCTTTCACTGATTGGCAGAACCCATGGCCTAGGGTTATGGGAACGGAGACAGGCCGCCGCCCTATATGCCATTCAGCACGGGAAGGACTTTACTTTTACTTTACATTGTAGGTAAGCAATTTATGTGGAGATCGTGCTGGCGGTCACTATGGACTTATATATTGATTTTACCAAGGTGCACAGATTATTGGCCTATAATATTTCAAAAACTTGACAATTTCGGTTGCTAAAGGTACAAAATGATAGCTTAACCCCTTGACTGATTAGATGCATCAGTTGCCAATCTAGTTGTAAGAGCTCCTGTGCTGTGCTTGGGTCATCAAAGTAACCAATATCCTAAGAGGAAATTGGAGGCTAAAAGAAATGTGTGGAAATTGGCAGAGCATGCGTTCATGTTACACAGCACAGAGCGTTGAAAGTTTCCTCTATTACAACAAAACCAGAATAAACAATTCAGGCCCAAAAAACAAACAAGTTTGTCTCAGAAGAACCACAAACATGATGTTAAATTGGTTTTTAACTGCATAATTGTTTTTTTAGGTTTACTTCACGTTAAAGTTTTTTGTAAAAAAAGTTCGACCAAACACAAAATGAAAAAAGTGCGGCCAAAAAATGCATAAACACGTAATCGCGAAAGCAAAAACGCATTTCGCTATTAGCATTTTTCTAAAAAAAAACCAGCGCATTTCGCATTAGCCGTTACACATTCTGCCTTCTGAGACAAACGTGGTTTTTTGGCCTAATAGTAGTGAACAGGTTGACAACTGAGTGTTTATTCCACTAGCTACATTCCTGTGCAATTTTATACAAAAATCCCATTGCAGGCAGACAGATTTTTTCTTAAAAATCTAGTTTTAAACAGATCTCTATGGAGATTTGATTTTAGCACTAGATGGGCCGACTTTTTTTATAACATACAAATCAAGGACCTTTGAGGCCTATATGGCAAGATTATCAAATGCTTTTTTCTGATTGATTAACAGGGGTATACTCTAGTCCAGGGGTTCCAAACTTTTTTGACCCAAGGACCCCCGTCATTCCAAATGATAGGTGGGGGCGACAGCCCCTCCAAACACTTTGGTTTTTTTTAGGCAACATTGGCCCAAATACTGTCTGATGGGGGGCCAAGAGTTGGAATGGCCATGCGGCCTGCTCAGGAAATTTCCCAATTGGCTGCTCAGTTTGGCCATTTTGGGCTGCTTGAGCCCTAAAATGGGCGGATAGACACTAAATGGACATAGGGAGTGGTTTGAGTTAGGGTTATAAATGAGAATCCAATTCTAGTAATTGGGAAGAAGGTTGGAAGAGTTTGTGTATAGTTTAAAGGTTGCTGAATCAGAATTTGTGTGTCCAATCTCTGGGAAAAGTGGGGGAACTGGGTAAAAAAGGGGTGTTTAATAAAATAGTACAGGGTTAAATTTGAAATCAGTCAAAATGGTTAAATGGGCACCCCAGGTATTGTCCATCATAAGGATTTAAAAAAGGTTTATAGTTGTCTAGGTTTCTGACCCTTGTTAAAAAGGTACAAGCCCTTAGGTTCAAGGTCATCTGGGGGTAAACCTTACCCGTGCTCCGATTTTGTGAAACTTGTGTCAAATTGTTTCATCTTGCCTTATTTTGACAAGTTTGGATGGTCGTAATTAGTGGGCCAAAACGTAACAGGGTCTACATGGTCGATAGGGGTCACCAAA
The DNA here is from genome assembly GCA_023653785.1 of Ophioderma brevispina. Lineage (NCBI taxonomy): Eukaryota > Metazoa > Echinodermata > Ophiuroidea > Amphilepidida > Ophiodermatidae > Ophioderma > Ophioderma brevispina. The sequence goes on from JAMKCH010018730.1 coordinate 37,153, forward strand.
ACTGACCTCTAAATGTATTACAGAGCTGTCACCAAAGAATTAAAATGCATGTTCGGCTCAGTAGACCAGAACAATAATTCGACACCAGTTTCAACCAAAATTGAGCATATGATATTTTTGACCCAGATGACCTTGAAGCTGGCAGGGATGTAGCCGTGTAACAACTAAAGGTCGAACCTAGACAAAATTATAACGTTTTTTAATCCTATAATGAGACAAAATACATGGTGTACATTTTGAAACCCACAATTGACTTGATTTCAAATTTACCCCATACTAATTTTACCCCTATTTACAAAGTTCCCACATTCCTAGAGGTTTTAGACCGCAAACATTCTGATTTTCAGGACCACCCTTCCACACTATAGAAAAGCATCTTCAAACCTTCTTCCCCAAACTTCTAGAAAGGGGGTATCGTTTAAACCTACTATTTAATCTTTGCTGAAAGGCCGATTGCTTTCAATTTCCTCAACACTGGTTCTTTAGTAGAGGAGCACCTTTATTCTTGATGATTGTTTTTCTGAATTATTCAAATGAAATTTGTTCACCTGTTTTTTTTTTCAAAGTAGATCACAACCCCCTTCTTAAGGGGCCCGCGACCCAAAAAGCGGAGTCCAATTCCCAGGTTGTTAGCCCCTGCTCTAGTTCCTACTTACCTCAGTTGTCAAAAAACATGTCAACACACTTAAAACTGTTCTAAAAAACTAAAAGAGACAGCTGGTCACAAATGGTGTAAAATGGGCAACAGTCTAAGTGAACAAAAAAAACCCTGACCAAAATGATTCATACTATTGCAGATGAAAAAAGGAAACTGCACCCAGATGGTTTCTTAGGGGTGCAACTCCCTTTTGCATGCGATGTTATAGAGGTACAATGACAAAAATTTCTTGGTCATTAGACATTGGGATTCTGAAAAAAATGAACCTTTGTTTTTCTAAAACTGAGGTAGAATGATACCTTACCTGTCTGAGCATGCATTGAAAGGGCCATTGCTTCTCAATCTTTTGTAAGATTTTCACCAGATATAGAGAACATCCACATACTGAAGCGATTACCAAAGAAAACTGGTTACACAAGGCAAGAAACATCAATGACCAGAAACGAGCTGCATCCTTCATCTCGTTTCTACTGGGTAATGGGAACACCTGCAGGGGGAGAAAACAATCAATTGCGAAGATTTTAAAAAATCAAGTATGGCTCAAATATCTGTGAGGGTATCCTTTTTTAAAACCTGTACTTACATTTGTGGTATATCTTTCTAAAGGGTTAGGTTGTGGTTGTAGATAAATTCTACTCTATAGGGTTATGCATTGGAAATATATCTGGCCCGGTGGATGACTATCATACGTTTGGTAAGTTACGACATAAACTAGAATTTTATAGTTTTAATCATGTCTGTTTGTAGTTCTAGAGAAGTTTCTGTATTTAAATTGAATACTTTATCTCCTTGAAACTTTAGGACAAATACCGTGTCCAAAAAAAGATGCTAAAGCACCCCCACCTACAGGTCTAATGCAAATTTTTATATATAAAAAGGATCTTTCTTAGTTTCAAAACAGCAAAACCCACTGGTTTGGGTCATAGAAAAATTAAGTTGTCCTAATTGAATGGAAAATCGTGTTTTTATTTCTGGTAACACGGACAGACTTGGTTTTGCACACATTACCAGTGTTTTGATAAGGCCACATAAAAAAATAGGTTTGATTTCCCGTCCCACGCCGAGTGGTTTAGGGCCGCATCCATATTTTTTTTTTTTTTTAATATTTCCTCAAGAGTGCATTTTTATCCTCATCATTTGACCAAGACACAGTTCCTAAGCAACAATCACTATGTGGCGCAAGTTTTATTCAAACTGATAGTATGAAACAGTGGAAAAATGATAGAGTTTATAAGGGCACTTTTCTCCCGACTTTTTACTTTTTCAGATTTTAGCACCAAAGTCGATTTTGTTTAATGCACAAGGGGGCAAAATATACAACAACAAAGGTATAGTATCTTCAAGGTTTTGTGTACCAGATAAGTATCCCAGGAGCAAGTACACACATTCTTATTGAAAAATTTTTGTAGTCTGGTTGTTGCAAGTGAGAAGTTCTTTTGTTGCCAGCTGTTACAATCGTGGAAAATGCGGAAGAGCAAATTCGGTGTTCGACCCTTTACCCACCACCGTAGAGGATCAAATTAAAACCTGGTCACATGATTTTTTCAAAAATAGTGTTGCCAATTGACTAAATTTATCATATTTTTAATAAATGTAGTGATTTTTCAGGGTTTTACATGTTGAATTAAGATTGTTAGTCATTGTGCCATAGGCCTAGGGTTGTTGGGGCGGGGTGGTGGTTGTAGGGGTGTTGGGGAGGGGGTGGGGTGGGTGGGGGTTGCAGGGTGTTGGGGAGGGGTGGGGGGGTTGCGGGTGTTGGGGATGGGGGTTGAAGGGTGTTGGGGAGGGGGTGTTGTGTTGAGGGTGTTGGGGAGTTGCAGGGTTGTGGGGGGGGGAGGGTGGAGGTGGGTGTTGCGGGGGTTGGAGAGGGTGTGTTGCAGGTGTTGGGGTAAGGGGGAGGCGTTTGTGTTACATGGTATTGGGGGGGGGGGGGGTTGAGAGTGGTGGGGTGTGTTGAGGGGTGTTAAGGAGGAGGTGGGGTGTTGGTAGGGTGGGATGGGATGTGTTTAGAGTGTGGGGAGTTGGGGGGGGTTGTTGCGGAGGGGAGGATGGGTGATGCGGGGTGGTGGGGAGGGGGTGAGTGTTGTAGTTACTTTTATCGAATGTTAGTGATCGCGACATTCGGGGGGACATATTTTACGCATCGCGGTAAATACGAGTCTCGCCTTGTATCCCGCAATAGCAGGGGGCATGGCATGCTCATTACACATGCAAGGTTTGAATTTCCCGCACTATAATAACCTGATTTACATGTCCGAAATTGTATAGTTCAATCGAGGTCAAAAAAAAAAAAGGTACCTCCCTCATCAAATTTCAAAAAATCGCCGGACGTTGAATCAAAAATTATTTTTATGGGCCTAATGTGTTATGTTAAGAAAAAGGCATGTCAGTTTAGAAGTTAAAAAAAAACAACCATATTGGCATTTAAATATTTATTTAAAGCACCTGCCATGAAATTGGGGGTGCTTTTAGGGTATTTTTGTTTTGGGGGGGGGGGGAGGACAATTGTATATTTCATACCTCGAGGAGGAAATTAAAATTCTCAGCTTCAAGTTTATCATGAAGTTCCTATAGGATGTGCCCACCAATGACAATTATTGCCATTGTAATGATGGCATTTAGGCACCCTATAGATGGTTCTAAACTACTTACCCAAAAAACTTCACTGAAAAAATATGGCAAAGAGTGGCATTGTAACACAATAACAATGGAAGCCAGGCAACCAATCATTGATGTAGAACCCACTCAGGGACTGTATTCTCAAGTTGTCATGTCATCCTATACGGGTAAGTCCGCCTGTGAAAGGAAAAGAAGAAGAAAATTATAAGATAACTGTGTGTTTTGTTTTTTAACTACAAACCAGTAATCTAGTTTTAGGCCAACAGTTTGGTAAATTTCCCTGCCACCTTCGTCATGTTATCAATTGCATAAGGTTTTCAATATATTTAACTATTAAATGTAGAATGTTAAACCAAAAAAATGAACCTACTAGCTTCACTTAAAACATAAGACATGCAGGGATATTATATATTATTTTAAACTGTTTTTATCACTCAATGCAAGCCCAATCAATCTATCTATCTTGGAATCTTAAGGCATTTGAATTTTGCTTAAAATGTGACCTGTGTCTCTTTAACAGCATGGCACATTTTTAGACAAAATATGAAATTTCTTCAATTTGCTCTCAAAAATATTTAGAACTTGGAGGAATAAGATATATTTTATTTACAAAAATTACCGTACCATAAAAAAGTATAGGGACCCTTAATATGAGGCTAATGATATTCAGTGTTTGGATTTTCGCTTAATTCTGCAGGGGACTGCCGTAACTTATTTCAACAAATATATTTATTTGCATGAATATCACAGACCTATGTTATTTAAAGCACGCAGGTCCGGACCCGTCAAACGGGGCCAGAAGAGAAGAGTAGCGGGGGGTGGGGGGGGTGGGGGGACAGGGGCACGTACCCCTCAACCGTGATGTTTCGTCGGTACATAACGGTCCTTCGGTACATTTTGTCTAAACTAAGCTGTTGTTTTGAGGGTGTGATGCATGTATGAAATACAGAGGCTTTATGACAAATTGGTCAATATATGATACATAAAGTTTTTGGCAGTGATGATTGGCCTCGGTGGTCCGTCAATATAATAATTGAGAAATAGGCTTTTGTATGATGTTAAATGAATAATAGTCATGAAATTATTCAGCAATAGACATACTAATTATGTAAGTCCAACACATATTATTACCTTGGCAGTTCTCCTTTTCCTCCTTGCCTTCGTGAAAGCAATCCACTGTAACGGCCACCCAGATTTTGGGCACGAGACACGCGAACGTTGGAGGGAGGACCATCTGCCGACTCATCTGATGCGATTAAAGCCTTCGCACTCCTTTCTTTTCTGGTGGATAAAATCCACTCCTTCTTCCTCTGTACAGGAATAGATATACGGTAGTTTACAAAGAGATGTTAGGGTTGGGTCATTGTGAAGCGCAGTGTCAACCAATTCACAGAAAATCAATCACTATAAAATTAAAACTCCTGTTAGCACCCATCAAAGGGGACGAAATCTCCAGCCATTGATGAAAAAACATAAACCCCATTACCATGTAGCCATTTGCTCTAAATTTTGTCCCAAAAATAAGGGAACGTTCTAAAAAACAAGTAGATGCGATCTAATACAACCTCCTTTTGAAAGAGTTAAAAAAATGATATTTATGTTTTTGGTCAGTTCTTGTTCAGGTATTGATATGGCAAACTCTATGTGTGTGGGGTGAAGTGAGGACAGGAGAGACGGAGGACTTGAATGCAGTGTTGGGTTTGAAGAGGCGGGTGGACCGGTTGGCGAGGCGAATAGTGTACGTTGGTTGGTATGGGCATGTGTTGAGGAGGATGACGAGCATGGTTAAGAAGGGCTTTTGGTTTGAGGGAGGGTTTGAGGAGGAAGGGGACGTCCAAAGAAGAATGGAAGAAAACAAGTGGAGAGGAGAGTAGGAGGGTTTGGTGGGATGGAGGATTGCATGCTCGGGGTGTGTGAATGAAAGGGAAGGAAGGAGGTCAGGGCGGTTGATGCAAAAGTGAGAGTTGAATCCGGCCACCCCCGTTGACGGGGACCAAACCGAATTTAAAACTTTGTTTAGTAGTTTAGTAGTTAGTAGTATCGTGTAATATCTGGAAAAATTTAACCCTTTCACTCTGCGAGATTAATATTATGTGGTCTTTGAGAGACTTCACAAAGACTGAGTAAATTAGAAGCACTCAACTTCCATGGACCAAAATGATGTTTCCACTTGATTGTGTGGTACTTCTGAAGAATGACCCTCAAGACCAAACGCTCAGGACCCAACCTATATGGGATAATGTTCAAGACAAAACTGATCAAGCCTAAACTGTTGAAGACCAAATTGCTCAAGACCAAAACTGTTCAGGCCAAACTGTTGAAGACCAAACATGTCAAGCATGTAAACTGCTTTGAGTACAAACCTAATAGACCAAACTGCTCAAGGGCCATTCTTGGGAAAGTCACACAGATGACCAAACGTTACTTGCCTCATGACAAAACAATCTGGCAAAACTGGATTTTGGTTAGGTTTGGACCCAACTCTTAACCAAAAATGTTTCACTTTATCCTGGTTGACTTCCTTAATGGCTCTCAAAACCGAACTGTTCAAGACCAAACTGTTCAGGGCCAAACTGCTCAAGACCAACTGTTTAAGCCCAAACTGCTCAAGATCAAATTTGCTTCAAGATCAAACTGCCTCAAGATCAACTGTCTCAAGACAAAATTTCAAGACCAAACTGTTCAAGACCAAACTAGCTCAACACAAAGTGCTCAAGGACCAAATTGCAAGACAAACTGCTTCTAAGACAAACTGTCAAGGACCAAACTGCATAGAACCAACTGCCAAAGAATGCCAAGACCAAACTCTAAGTTTAACATTACTTCTCCATCTAGTTGTTGTGTAGAGTAACCAGTTGGTTATAGACCCCATCCTGCTTCATAAGTTCTCTGTGATTTCCAGATTCCACTATTTTCCCTTCATCAAATGCATAGATCACATCAAGATTTCGTATGTTGGACAGCTGGTGCAATGGACTCGTGTGGTCTGCACTGTAGTGCCTGAAAAAAAAAATACCCAAAACATACACCTGAGTAGCTATCTGCGGATGGGTCACAATGGAACTTGTATGATTTTTAACCAATTAGCAATATGGTAAGACTGGTGGCAGGGCCGGAAGAGAGCTAAGGCTTAAATATTTGGAAGCTGCATTTCAATGGATTTGAATAAAAACATGATGTAATTAGCCACACATTTTGCCAATCATATTGATACCACCACCACCCAGCCACCACCAACAACAACAACAATCGACATTATCATCATCATTTTTTATCACAATATTCATTAGTCATCAGTAAAAAATAGGTCAGTGTCTTGAAGTGATTAATGGCTACCATACATCAAGGTGATGGTAATTAACTTAACCTTCAATGTCACATTTGGGGTCAGTAATATCAAATAAATATACCACATGATGGCTTAGTAGGGAACCACCTCGGATTTCAAAATGTTCCCCAACATACCCACAAAATTCTGATCAGACCCTTCAAAACTATAGAAAATCATCTTCCAACCTTCTTCCCCAAACCTTCTAGAATGGGGTTCTCGTTTAAATAACCCTACTATTTAATTTTGCTGAATAGGCCAATTGCCTTTCAATTTCCAGTCCCAACACTGGTTCCTTTAGTAGAGGAGCACCTTGATTTTTCATGATTTTTTCTGAATTATTCAAATGAACTTTGTACCGGTTTGTTTTTCAAAGTTAGTTCACAACCCCGATTCTTAAGGGCCCGCGACACAAAAGGGGTCCCAATTCCCAGGTTGTGAGACCCGCTATAGTTCCTACTACCTCATGTTGTCACAAAAAAAGTAACACCACTACACTGTTCTAAAACTAAAAGAGACAGCTGGTCACAAATGGTTGTTAAATTGGCCACAGTATAATAGACTAAATATGTGAACAAAAAAAACCTGACCAAAATGATTCCTGACTATTGAGTGAAAAGAAACATGCAACCCAGATGGATTTTTAGGGGTGCAACTCCCTTTTGCATGCAATGTTATAGAGGTACAATGACAAAACTTCTCTTGTCATAGAAATTTGGATTATGAAAAAATGACACCTTTGCTGTCTAAAACTGAGGTAGAATGATACCTTACCTGTCTGAGCATGCAATGAACGGCCCGCTTCTAATCTTCTTGTAAGATTTTCACCAGATACTAGAGAACATCCACATACTGAAGAGATTACCAAAGAACATGGTTACACCAAGGGCAAGAAACATCAATGACCAGAAACGAGCTGCATCCTTCATCTCGTCTACTGGTAATGTGAACCAACTGCCGGGGAAAAAAAGCAAAGTGCGAAAGATTTAAAATCAAGTAGTGCTCAAAATATCTGTTCGGGTTTATTACTTTTGAAAAATGTACTTCCTTCGTGTATCTTCCAAAGGGTAGGTGTGTTTTAGATAAAGTATCTATAGGATGCATTGGAAATATATGCCCGGCTGGATCTATCATACGTTTGGTAGGTACGACATACCATAGCATTTTATAGGTTTTAATCGTTCTAGTATCTAGAGAAGTTATCTGTATATATACTTATCGCTAATTCTAGGAAATACAGTGTCAAAAAAAATACGCCTAAATTCACCCCCAATACAGGTCTTCATGCAAATTATGTATACATATTTAAAAGTATTCTTTCTTAACTTTTCAAAACAGCAAAACCACTGCGTTGGGTCATAAATAATTAAGGTCCTACTTGAATGAAATCTGTGTTTTAGTTCTTGTAGCACAGACAGACTTGGTTTTTTGCACACATTACCATGTGTTTTGATTTAAAATGTGTAAGTAAGACAGCCTGTCCGTGTTATAAGTAAAAAAACAAAAACATATTTGCATAAATATTATTAAGACCTGAAATTGGGGTGCTTTTAGGGTATTGTTTTTTTTTTTGGGGGGGGGAACACTCTGTATATCATAACGTCAGAGGAAGTAAAAAATTCTCAGCTTCAAGTTTTCAATGAAGTTCCTATAGGATGGGCCCACCAATGACAATATATTGATATTGTTAATGATTGACCATTTTTAGTCACCCTATACTATGGTTCTAACATTTACCTTACCTCAACAAACTTCACTGAAAAATATGGCAAAGATGTGGCATTGTAAACACCATTAACCATGGATGCCAGGCAACCAATCACGATGTAGAACCACTCAGGACTGTTCATCTTCAAGATGTATGTTCATATGCTGGGCACGTCCTACTGTGAGAGAAATAAGAAGAAATTACCAAGACAAACGGGCACCTCCGTTAAAGTGTTAAAGGTTGGTCTCCAAAATGACGAAATATCAACATTAAGGAATTCCTAAAATTCATGAAATCGTTAAACTTTAATTTCTCAGAAACACGGAAAATGCGGGGGATCATAAAGAAGATATCTGAATTTTAGTTAATTGCCTAACGGTAACCCACTTAAGTAACGTAATCTGTCGTAACGGATCTGTCGGGCCTTTTTCTTATCGTCTGTTATTGATGAAGTACGTGCTTCACCGACATAGTCTCTATACGTTATCCGGTATTACCTTCATACTAAAGCAGGTGTGGTATTCGACTTTATGTACATGTATCACGCCATATTGAAAGAGCGTAGCAGGAGGGACGTAACGTATCTGTCGCTGGTATGAACGTAAAAGGAGGGTTCTTTCATTGCTAGCGGCCTGGAAATGTTACGTTGAAAACCAGGTTTTTTTTGAAAAGCATGTATAATATAACATTGACATCTTCTCGCTTTATCCACATATTGGAACAAGGTATTAAGTTATTTTTAGCAATTGTGTATCCATTCGAATTATGCTAACGTATCGGTCTGCAATATTGGCGACATGCTCTCAGAGAAACTCTTGAGAAACTTTAAGAATCCAATTATTATCATGTTTAAACTTATACAATTAGTGCATGATAGAGGCTGATAAAATGCAATGTAATCTGTGATATTGCCGCTCTTGTGTAACGGGCAGGGATACATTTTAAAGAACGGATTTGGGCTGGCCGACAGGGCGAAAGCAAGAATTATGCATCTTTGCCTTATTGCTTGATACTTTATCGGTTACAACATCTAGTCCGGATCATTTGAAAAACATAAACTCCTAAGTATAATTTATATTCATAAAATTCATTCTTAACAGGCCAAGAACAAGCTTAAACTGTGCATGACTGTGAGCGACTGTGAACACTTATCGGAGAATGGACCAACTGTGTGTTGTGTTTTTAAAGCTTAAAAACCCGCAATATTTGTTTATAGGCAAAAGTTTTAAATTTCCCTGACCACCCTTATTCATGGTATCATTGCCTAAAGGTTCTCAATAAATTTGACTAATTAAAATGAAGAATTGAAAACAAAAATGACCTACTAACTTCAACTTCAAACTAGCCACGGCAAGGTGGTATCTAATATTCCTTTTAGTAAAAACTGTTTCATCAATGAAAGCCCCAATTCAATTATTCTATTTGGATTCTCGTAAGGAATTTTGAATTTTGCTTTAAACTGTGCCTGTGTCTCTTAAAGCGGCACTGGCACATTTTTGGACAAAATATGAAATTCTTCCATGTGCCTCCAATAATATTCCTAGGATTGGAGAATCCAGATATATTTTATTTACAAAAATACCGTACCATAAAAAAGTATAGGACCCTTAATATGAGGCTAATGATATTCGTTGTTGTTGATGATTTTAGATAATTTCTGCAGGGACTGCAGTAACGTATTTCAACAAAATCTTATCTTGCATGAATATCCAGACCGAGTATATTAAGCCAACGCAGGTCACGACCCGTCAAACAAGGGTCAGAGGCATAGAGGGGGGGGGGGACCAAGTGGAGGATCCAGGATTTGAAAAAACGTCAAAAAATTACCATTGGGCTGAAAGGCTGAAAACTTGTCCAAAAGCTCAAAATGGGCTGATTTGCAGATTTGCAGGAATTACGGGAGGCACGCACCCCTCCGCCACCTCCCTGGATCCGTGCCTGGGGACGGGGGCATGTACCCTCGGACGTGATGGGATGTCGTACATTACGGTCCATTAGTACATTTGTCTAAAAGCTAAGCTGTGTTTGAGTAGTGATGCGTGGGCTTTAATCCAACAAGAGGATTCTGGGGATTGCGTACAAGAGGCTCTTGCTATGGCAACCCTCTGCTTCTGTCCACCTGATAGTTGTGCTCCACGTTCACCGACCAAAGTGTGTACCCCTTGGATTTATTAACAATATTTAATTAGTTACCCACTACCTAATATTGTGATTACAATTCAAAACTGTTCTCAAGGGAATGGCCAGAAACCATGCAGCCCTGAGAGGATGAGCAGCTGGTTCAGACTAAAAATAGGCTGACTTCTTTACACCTTGTGTGCAATAAAGCAGGGGGCCTCAAGCTCCCAAAGTCCCCTGCTGCAAAGACCACTATTTTTTGGGGGGGGGGGGGGGGGAAAACAAGTAGAACAGTCATTAAAATCACGATTTTTCATACTTTACCTTGTACCAAGTTAGGCTATCACTAACATTTCCTACAGTGATTTTTAGACCAAAGCAAACTGAATCTGAATAAAATCGATATTTCAGTCATACTGTTTGTACGGACAATTTACTACAATGATAACTGAATGGAGATTTATACCTTTGAACACTGCCGCTTCTTCCTTATCAATCAATTTTTCAGTAGGAAAAATAATACTTAGCAATTACAAACCAGACTTTTCCTTCACTTTTAACGATAATCCTCTGCAAATTTCATATATTTTGAGTCGTCGGGGGAGACTGAGAGTGTCTTTTTAATTGCGTGCGAGCTAATCCCGACACTGGTGACAAAGTTAAGAAACAAAATGGGTGTGTGTTTTGTGTGACTTTTGAGCCATACCAACCCACATTTAAGCCAACTTACAAAAATTCACTACCACTCCCAAGCACCAGCTATTTGAACCCATGCAAATTGTCTCCTTATTTTTAGAGCAATTTTAAGCAATGGCGACACAATTTGACAACTGATATAAGTAGGGATAGCATGAGAGAGAATCCTCTGTTAAAATTCAGAAAACTCCATTGTGGGAATTTTGCCAGTATAGCATTCAAGGTCAAATTTGTATGTTTATAGCACCCTCTATATGCTTATTCTCCATAGAAAGAGTGTTAAACTAGATTTTACGGAAAACTCATAGTTGCCCGCAATGAAAATTTCATGAAATTAACAGGTGTGCCAGTGGTATAAATAATCCAAATTAGCGGTCAAAAGTTGTGTTGCCTTTGATAGTTTTTTGTGTCATTCTGGTTTTCCATTATAAATGAGACTTATTTCAAACAGCGGCTGAAAGAAAACCTAAACTTAATCTGGCCAATTTGCTGTAAAATTGTGAGCATTTGCATCCTTGGCGGCTTGCTATCACCTCTTCTTTGGTGACCTCCTTCCCTTCCATAAATGAGTGTGTTTTCTTCAATGGTACAACCAAACAGAATTGGTTCTTGACTCACCACACCGATGTTCTGTCAAGCATTGGCTGTTGTTAAGTTCACGTACCCGTTACCATCGATTTTAACCTGACAACTTCAAGAGGTATGTTTAAAAGGGAGGATTACACCGTTTCATGTAGCTGAATTATCTTAGTCATAAATAAATGCAAACGTGCACTTAATTGCAATTTCATGATGCATTCTCAAGAGAAAATGTACCAGACCTCAAATTTCGGATTTGTTTTTAATTCTGTATTCATGTATTTCATGTTACATATTTATGTATTTATAGATGAGAAGATGAAGGTTTAAAAAAATTCTCTCCTCAGGTGTGTGAAATCCAGGAATCCTATTTCTTCCTGCATCCTTTTCTGAGAGGATGCCCCTCAGGGGCATAGTGACTCAGGGGCATCCACGGGCCATGCCGGGGGGGCAGGGAAGGGCACCATGGCGGCAGCCACTTTGCAATCCATTTGACACAATCAATTTCACTGAAACCTATTTTTTGTAAAAAAAATATCCATTTTGCATCCATTATTAACATTCATTTGGCATTCATTTTGGCACCATTTCTTGGTCATCGAATTGGGCTGGATGAAATTCATACCCTATTTTTGGTGTGGAAAAGCTTAGTTTATTGAAAGGGAACTGGTTACATTGATATAGGATGCACCCTCACTTTTTTTGTAAAAAATAAGGGTTTTCCATGGTGCATTGCGTTAAACATGTGTTAACCCTTTCAACCGAAAGGATAGGCCCCAAAACAGTTTCTTGTGTGTAATCAAGTAATTTTGTTTAAAAGAAAACCACTCTGGAGTGGCTTTATTCCTATGTATTAGAGTCCCATTCTATCCATTTCAGCTTTAATTTTTAGAATTTTTGTATTTTGCTGGCAATGTGCCTGTGCCCCGTTAGATGTTTTTGGTGCCCAACCTTATATAAGGAAACACACAAAGAACAAGAAAAAAAAGTAAACACAACACAAAAAAACAAAAGCAACGACCACCCTTTAAAAACTAGCCTTATCAGTGATCATCACCAATAATATAGGCTGCCAAAAAAGTGGTCATTTACGTTAATGTTTTTTTCTCCCAACTTTTCATTGAAAGATCAAATTGACATGTACAATTAATTAAAGGACCTATTATTTTGCCTAATTATTTACTAGTTTATGGCTATACTTAAAATAACCTCTGTCTTGTATGACTGTGATCGAAATATACCTCACCTCCCTCTTCCAATATATCATTAAAACCTCCAATAAGCAAGGATTTACTGTTGAGAGTTCAGCCTCATAGGCCCAAACAAGAGCCACTGTTCTGCCCACGATTTTGCTTTTCGGAGTCGGCCTTCTGAACTGGGTACATCAGGCCCTGGTTGGTTTGGCTATTTGAATTTAACTTGGAAAACTGTATATTACCAAATATGCGGGGTCTGGTGTTTTTTCCATGTGGTGAACTTGATGTCTATGTTGGGTTTCTGGAATATCAAAATAAGATCCATCAATACTGGAATATAAAAAATTAAAATTCCCAGCAGCCAGGGGCATCAATGTCAGTGTTTATGGGCTTTTGTTGAGACTATCTGTGAAATTGTACTCTATACACAGGTTTTATGTGATCCAAGCATCTTGAGATACTCGATAAGAGCAAAGTGTCCAATGTGGGAAAAGACCTTATGGACCTTGAATTTTCCCAGTGTTGAACTGACCTTATTTATGACCTTCATTGAAATTTCCAGTGTCGAAAATGGACTTATGACCTTGAATCATTTCCAATGTGGAAATGACTTATGACCTTGAATTCCAATGTGGACAAAATGGCCATATGCCCTTGGACATTTCCAATGTGGACTCTGACCCATGACCTTAAATTTTCAATGTGGAAAATGACCTTATGACCGTAACAATTCTACGTCAAAGATCATTCTCCTGTTAAAGTCAAATGTAGACCTGTAAGAGCTAGGGCCAATGTATGACACAAGTCTAAATCTGCAGTTCTTGACATGTACACAAGTCAAATTGTAAATTTGACCATTGACCTTTTCAATTATTTATATCAAAAGTCATTCTGCAAATTCAATTAGAACTTGAAGGGAGGCCATAATATCAATGACAAGTTAAATGATCCTAGACACACAGAAACAGAACCAATCAACCACACAAAATATAAGGACAATACCTGCAATTTGGAATATAATGGTCCAAGGAGTAAAATGATTGTCCCTTTATGGTATGTTCATGGCCGTAGCCAGAGGGGGGTGGGGGTTGGGGGGCCGCTTGTCCATTTGAAAAGGTCGCTTTGTTGATGTTAAGTTTGCCGCTTGAGCCCAAAAAAAATTGGTTTGTGAGTACGCACAAAGGTCTCCACTTCTGCGAAAATCCGCACCTCCCGTCGCACCACCCCATTATATAAATTCCCCTGGCTACGGGCCTGGGTCTGTTGAAAACAAATTAAGGAGATAAAATCTGTTGCCCCAAAAAAAAAGGACAAAGGAGCTTGGTGCAGCCAATTAATTAACACCATATTTTATTACTTAACAATAAAATAGGAGGGCAGGTTGATAGAATAATTACTCATATAAAAATATTATTAACATAACAAAAACAGATAGGATATATCTAAAACAGCAAATGTTTGACCCAAATGGTTATCCACAAATTCTCTAAAATAATTCAAATCTCATTTTCATCAGGGTCATCCTACAGGAATGTCAATATAAAAAAGTCAAGGAACAAAGCAAAAAAGTCATGTGGGAGGAAAATCAAAAAGTAAAAAAACTATCAACCACATTCCTAAAACACCCCCCATATATAGAGAAAGGAAAATCCCTGCCAGATTCCCACTGCACTTCCAACTCACCTCATCAATATGTCTAAAATAATAACAGATGCGGCAACTCAACTCTGGCTGTGGAACATTGTTAGTGAAGGAGCTGCTGTGCACTGACCAGAGAATGACCCAATCGGCATCAGAAGAATACCGTAAACATCGGCCACATGAAATATGGCCCTCTGCCACCAGTCTTTGCCCATCCCATACCTGAAGGTGAAGAGTCAATTATTCAAGTGCGGAGTTGTTGTGTGTTTGTATCCTAATAAAACACAACATATATGATTTGAAAGGTATTTACTTAAAAAGTTGATCAAAATTTTCAAAATCTACAAAAAGGGCCAAAGCCTCCATCAAATGACATCATACAGTCCTATCAAGAGTGGTGACTGAGATTCCCCACCTTGCAGGTTCCCTTAGATACCTTCAATGATTGTCAAAAGAACTTTGCACCAGGCGACCCTGGGGTTAGCATGAGACACGCACGGTTTTTTTAAAAATATGTGTTGTGCATAGTTCACAGATTCTGATTTAAAGGGCCCGCCATTTATGGATATACACCCCTCGTCCTCATTACCTAAAAAAGTTGAGATTTTGATATTCCTGAACTGTTAGCCTTCGTAATCCATGTGTACCTATTTTTTGTTGCAAATTTGGTTGTATATGTAAGAAATTTTAATTGTCATAAACCAAAACCACAAAGACTCGGGAAATTCAACTAAATTTTGTGAATAAGCTTTTTTTTATCTTTTTTATTTATTTGCTTTTATATAAAAAAAGGTGCTGGATCACGTAATGCACCTTTAATCTCAATTATGAACTGTGGAACAAGACGTGTTATGACATGAATGACATCTAGCTCGCACGTGCACATTACTTTGAATTTGAAAAAAAAACACATCGGGTCATCGGAAATCTGCCGCTGTGTCGCCTGCCATCGCGTTTGGAATGATAGGCCTAACAGGACCTTTGACCTTGATATGTTGACCTTTGACCTCATAAAAAAATGAGGGTTGCATTTTGTTGTGTAAACTCATATAAACACAAGTTCTGTTTCCACATTGAACTTCCAAACTTTTCAAATGAGGTCAATTTACATTTTCAGTCTATTTTACAACTTGACCTCACATTGTTGACCTTTGACTTGGTATGTGACTTTTGACCCCATCAACCAATGAGGGATTCACAGGTTGCACCTATGACTCAAGGTGGTTCCAATTGAACGTCAACTTTCCAATGCGGTCAATAATTTGACATTTTCAGCCCTATTTACAACTTGATCTCACATGACCTTTGACCTCGATATGGTGGACCTTTGAAGTCTTGGGAACTTTTGGGAATACTACGAATGCTGTTTGGAAGTGAATTCCAACAGCTGACGCAGCGAATAAATGAGCGTCCAGCTGATTTAAGGTTGACCCGTGGAAGTTTTAATAACTTTTCAGATGATGAGCGGAGTGAACGTGATGGTTGGTAAGTGTAAAGCACAGATGACAAATAAAACGGCAAGGTACCTTCGAAATGCGTGAAGGCAAAACGGCAGTTTGAATTTTATGCGAAAATCCACGGGTAGCAAGTGAAGCTCAACAAGCAAAGGTGTAATATGGTCCTGTTTTCGTTTCTTGAGATTAGGCGAGCAGCTCAATTTTGGATACGTTGTACACGTTGTAGTTGGTCGAGTTGATACCAGATAAAATGGAATTACAAAAATCCAAGGCCGTGAGATGGATGATCTGAATTAACCAAATCGAGGTTTGCTTTTTTTCGATAGTAAGGTCTATACATCCAATCTGTCTAAAGATCAATATGCAGAACGGCAGATGTCACTAATATGTTCAGACATGGATAAGGATTGATAAAGTCGAACACCGAGATACTTGACAGATTTTGAAAATGAGGTCACAAGTCCAAAATCCGTATAGTATTACTCTCAATCTGGTTATACGCGAAAGCCGGTACCAAAGGTCATCATCTCCGTCTTGTCAGTATTAATCATAAGCTTGTTATGTCCATCCAACGCCAATTGCCTAATAACAATCCTGATGCTGCCTTCTTGACACAAAATCCTCAGGCGCCCCAGAATTGAATCTGATTATCATCGGCGTACTTGTGATACGAACAATTGGTACTGATTGATAACATCAGAGAGCGATGTATAATAACAAAAATAAAACCGTCCGAGGACCGCGCCCTGTGGGACCCGTACAAACTCGGACGCGTTTGGAGACATACAGCTACAATACTGACTGAGTAACGATGGGAACATATGATGTGAACCATGAAAGTACATTTCCTTGAATACCGAACTCCCTTCGAGACGCTTGAGGAAGAACAAATGGTCAAGCGTGTCTAACGCAGCACTGAGGTCAAGGAGTAAAACAGTGAGACGAACTCTCAATCATATATAATGATACTTTCAAACCGCTGTGCAAAAACCTAAAACTTACATCTGGCCAATTTGCTGATAAAATTGTGAGCATTTGCATCCTTGGCGGCTGCTATCACCTCTTCTTTGGTGACTCCTCCCTTCCATACCATGATGTTTTCTCAATGGTACAACCAAACAGAATTGGTTCTTGACTCACACACCGATGTTCTGTTAAGCCATTGATGTAAGTTCACGTACATCGTACCATCTATTTAACCTGCCAAGTCAAAGATGATGTTAAAAGGAGGATCGTACACAGTTTTCAGGTTATTGAATATCTTAGTCATAAACATAAATGAAACTGTGCACTGAATTGCAATTTCATGATGCGATTCTCACAGAAAATTTACCAGAGACATTTGCGGAGTGTTTTTAATTCTTTAATTTTTTCATGTACATATTTGTCTTGTATATATGATAAGAAAGGTTTTAAAAAAATTCTCTCCCATCAGGTGTGTGACATCCAATGGCATTCCTATTTCTTCTGAATCCTTTTCTGAGAGGATGGCCCTCATTTGCATTATTTCATCATTTGCATCCACTTTTCATCCTTTTGGCATTGACTTTTCATCCATTTGGCATCCAATTTGCATTCATTTGGCAATCCAATTCACATCCATTGGCATCCAATCCATACCATTTTGCACTCATTTAACCTTCATTTGGATCATTTTGCATCCATTTCTGGCATCCGAATGGGCTGAAATTTTTCATACCCTAATTTTTGGTGGTGAAAATGGAAAAAAAGCTTAGTTATTTAAAGGACATGGTCCATTTGGATATAGGATGACCCTCAACTTTTTTGTAAAAACTAAGGGTTTTCCATGTTGCATGCTTTACCATGTGTTCACCCTCACCTGAAATGGATAGGCCCAAAACAGTTGCTTTGGGTGTAATCAAGTAATTTGGTAAAAAAACCATCTGGAGTGGCTTTCTTCCTATGGATTAGGTCCCAATTCTATCCATTCCCGCTATTTTTAGAATTTTTGGAGTTGATGGAAATGGCCTGTGCCCCTTTTAGTGTGTTTTGGTTAAGATTAAATATATTTAAAAAAAAAAAAAAAAAAAAAAAAAAAAAAAAAAAAAAAAAAAAAAATCAACGACCACCCTTTAAAAAACTAGCCTATCAGTGTGGATCATCCCAGATAATATAGGTGCAAACATTGAGTCATTGATAATGTTTTTTCTCAACTTTAATTTGAAAGATCAAATTTGCAACTGTTACCCATAATTGCAAGGACTATATTTGCCTAATTATTTAATTATTTTATGGCCTAATTATTAAATAACCGCTTTCTTGATATGATGAATAAACCTACTCGCATTCCAATATCTCTAAAAAACCTCAATAGCAGATTTTAATGTTGTAGATTTGCCGCATCCACTAGGCCCAACAAGAGCCACTGTCGGCAAGATTTTGCTTCGAGAGTCAGGCTTCTAGAATGGTACACAGGGCTGCGACCCTGGTTGGATATTGAATTTCACTTGGGAAAACTGTATATACAAATATTGCGGTATGGTGTTTTCAATGTGGTGAACTTGAGTCTATGTTGGGTTTCTGTGAATATCAAAATAAGATCAAGACTGGAATATAAAAATTAAAATTCCCATGCAGCCAGGGGCATCAAGTCACTGTTTATGGGCTTTTTGTGGGACTATCTGTGAATTGTTACATCTATCACACAGTTTTATGTGATCCAAGCATCTTGAGATATCGTTGAGATGAGCAAGTCCAATGTGGAAACTGACCTTATGACCTTGAAATTTCCAGTGTGGAAACTGACCTTATGAACCTTGATAAATTTACAGTGTGGAAAACTACCTTATGACCTTGACATTTCCAATGTGGAAACTGACCTTATGACCTGAAATTTCCAATGTGGAAAAATGGCCATATGACCCTTGACATTTCCAATGTGGATATGACCCAATGACCTTAAAATTTTCAATGTGGAAAATGACCTTATGACCTTACATACGTCAAAGATCATTCCCCTCTGTAAAGTCAATTGTAGACTGTAGAGCTAGGGCCAATGTATGACACAAGTTCTAAATCTGCAGTTCTTGACATGTACACAAGTCAACTTGTAAAATTTGACCATTGACCTTTCAATTTATCAAAAAAGTCATCTGCAAATTCCATTAGACTTGAAGGGAGCATTTAAACAAGTTAATGAGCCTCGCCCACACAGAGAAACAGACAATCACTACCACACACATATAAGACAATACCCTGGCCATTGGAATAATAATGGCCAAGGTAGTAAAAGGATTTGTCCCTTTATGGTCTGTTCAGGGCCGTAGCCAGGGGGGGTGTGGGGGGCCGCTTTGTCATTTTGAAGGTCCGCTTTGTGATGTTCAGTTTGCGGCTTGAGCAAAAAAATTTGGTTTGTTGGTACGCAAAAGGGTCACTCTGGAAAATCCGAACCCCCGTCCCGCACCCCCCCCCATATAAATCCTGGGCTACGGCCTGGTCGGTTGAAAACAACCCATAAGGAGATGAAAAATCTGTTGCCCAAAAAAGGACAAATGATTGTCAGCATTAAACTATATTTATTTACTAACAATAAAATATATGTCAGTTTGTATATAATAATTACTCATATAATAATTTAAAATAAACAAAAACTAATTATATAATTAAACAGAAATTGTTGCCACAAATTGTTTTATCAACAATTTCTCTAAATAACTTCAAATCTCATTCCTAGGGCAACTACAGGTAAGGTCCATATAAACAAGTAAAGGAAAAAGCAAAAGTCTGTGGAAAATCAAAAAGTAAAACTATCAACACATCCTAAAATCATTATAGAGAACGGAAAAACATCCCTTGCCAGATTCCCCCTGCATCACAATACTCATCAAATGTCAAAATACAGAGCGGCCATCTGCTGTGGATACATTGCTTTAGTGCAGGAGTGCTGCAATGACAGAGAATGACCCAATCAGGACACAGGAAGAATCCCGTCTTTTTCATGACATCGCCACCTGAAATCTTGCCCTCTGCCACCATTCTTGGCCCATACCTGAAGTGAATGAGTCAATTTCAATCTTACAAAACACATACACAATATGAGATAGTGTATTACTAAAAGTGATCAAAAGTTTTCAAAATCTACAAAAGTGGCAGCCTCCTCAAATGACATCATCCAGTCCTAATCAAGATTGGTGAATGATATTCCCCACCTTGAAGGTTCCCTTATATACCTTCAATGATTGTCAAAAGAACTTTGCAACAAGCGACTGGTAAGCATGGACCACGGAACGGGTTTAAAATATTGTGTGTGCATAGTTCACAGTTCTAGCTTAAAGGAGGCCTTTCATGATTACACCCTCGTCCTCAACTACCTAACAAAAGTTGAGATTTGATATCATGAACTGGTAGCCTTAGTAAAAAATCCATGAACCTAATTTTATGATGCAAATTTGGTTGTATCTGTAAGAAATTTTTAATGCTCATAACACAAAACCACAAGATCGGAATCAACTCAAATTTTGTGAGATAAGCTATTCTCAAGGTTCTAGTGAGCAATGAACGAAAAAAAGGTGCTGGGGATCACGTTATGCACTTTCAAATCGCAAGATGAACTTTGGAAAACAAGCCCGATGTATGACATGAAATAATATCTCGCAGTGCACAATTACTGTGAATGAAAAAAAGAATACATCGGTCCTCGGACCGCTTGTGTTCGCCTGCCATCGGGTTTGGTGAAGGATAGGCCTAACAATGACCTTTGACTTGATATGTGGACATTTGACTCATAAAACAAAAAAATGAGGGTTTGCATGTGTCAACTCCATAAACCAAGTTTCTGTTCCAATGAACTTCAACTTTTCAAATGATGGTCAATTTCATTTCCGTCTATTTTTACAACTGCACTACATGCACCTTTGACATGGTATGTGACCTTTGACCCCATCTAGAACAATGAGGGATCACAGGTGGCACCTATGACTCAAGTTGGTCTCCAATTGAACTTCAACTTTTCAAATTGAGGTCATTGACTTTTCAGCCGATTTACAACTTGATCTCACATGGACCTTTGACCCTCGATATGTGGACTTTTGACCTCATCAACAATGGGGGATGCCATGTTGCACCTGTGACCCAAGTTGGGTTTAAATCCATCAAAGTTGTGGATATTACAGGCAAAATGTTAACCCGTTTTCACAACAACAGACATCAAAAAACAACAGACATCACAACAACAGACATCAACAACAACACAGTGGACAAAGTGATCCCTATGTGTCTTCCTGCCGTTTAAGGCAGGCGACACATAAAACATGAAAATCGTGGTTTTGAAGTACAATGTATGTATTGATATAAACAGGGCTACAAGGTAACCCTGCAAAAATTGATTAGGCTAACTTTTAAATTAGGGCCTAATAAAAAACAGAATATAGGAAATATATGAGGGATAACAAGGAAAATATAGGGAAAAGATAGGAATTTGTATGTATTTTTACTTGAGAACGTGGTGCCTTTCCATTGTATACCAGCAGCAATTTTAATTCATTAGAAAAATATGTGCCAAAGTTGAACATCTCTGGCTGTATATGGACATATTAGATAATATTTTTCCCATGTTTGGGTAATTAAATAAATGAATGGTGGTGGAAAATGCTTTGACTGTGCACCAATCCCTATGTGCATTTGTTTTGAGGAATCAGGGTTTCCTGAAGAGTACTTATTTCAAGTATGAAGCTATATTTACACGTAAGTCAAGTCATTGAAGTTTCGACCTTATTTTGACATTGGAGCCAATATCTACTAGGTCAAAGAGGGTTGTTGTGGAAAAAAAAAATGTAATATGTATTCTAAAAAGTTTTTTAAATTATAATTTTGGGATACATTGGAAACCTCACACTTCACAGTGGAAAATTGTACATGTACCTTTCTGCTATTTTCTGGCAACACAAAAAGTTGTGTATTTTAGAAGTGGTAATAGCCTCGCTATTGCCGTCTATTTATAACAATTAGGTACAAACTATGTCAATATCAGTACTTGGATCCATTGTACACCATATGTACAAAGGAAGTTGGCATTTGAAAATTTTTCTAAAATATTGTAAAACTCACATGGGTAATTAAAAGTTCAATCTGTGTAACCCCCAAGTCCTTAGCAAGTGGTTTTCTTTAAAGCAAAAGTGGTGGCAACTTACAAATTTTAACAAAAAGGTTTTGGTGTCAAGGTAATGTAGGGTCATTAGAGGTCAATCTGTGTACACTCTGTATTTATCTGTCAACTCTCTGGGTCGGGTTCATTTGAGCAGGATGAGCATAGTACCTTATTGCTAAGGAAATTGCATTTGAGATATATTTTACAAAAATATGGTCAAAGCGTACATCGGGCTCATTAGAGGTCAATTTGTGTCAAACCGGTTATGAGTTGTGGGCCGTTTTCCGTTTTTTTAAAAGCAATTATGATGGTTATAGCACCTTACTTGCTACCAGAGAAATGACTTTAATAGTTTTAACCAAATTAGTTCAAATTGTCACATAGAGATCTTTAGCAGATCAATCTGTGACACACCTTGTGAATCTGGGGTCAGTGATTCTTTTCACAGAGTGCGAAGTTAATCGGTCAATGTGTATAAGAGTAAGCAGGAGTTTGAGAGATAGAAATGATAGCATCAAGGGGAAAAAAGTTGGAAAACAAATACATTTTCACAGATGTGACCTGGACCTTTGCTTTGAGCTGCGATCTGCCATCTCAACCAAATGTGTGATCGTTAATATGGTTCAACGTTGTCAGTCCCTCAAAACTCCTCAAAAAATCTTTTTTAAAAAGGCCAGATCTTCTTGGGGCTTGTGCCTGAGCCTCTAAAAAAAAAAAATTGAAAAAAAAAGATACATATTGTAAAGCAAAAATCCTCAGAAATGGGTATCTTTTTTACCAAAAGACCCTTATGAATCAGTTGGGTTTCAAATCAAGCTGCACACCCTCAACCCTCAACCAAACCAAAAATCTGAGTCGCCCCCCCCTCCATGGAGAACAGTCAAATTTGCTTCAATTGGGTAGTTACACCCATCGGACTTCTGCCTATAGCATCTATTTGTAAGAAAAGCAGTGATGGGTATTATGATTTATGACAAAGAAATTTTATGTTTTACTTGCCTAAACAAAAGTATAATGCCTCAAACAAAGTATCAAAATCCAGGAAGTCTTACGTAAAAAATTGACAAAGAACTTGAGTGTTGGAGGTTTACCCACTTTTGTAATGCTTATTTTAAATGCTCCATCGCTCCTTTTGTAATGAAACTTTAGACTCTCTGAAGGGCCAATATTTGATCATTCTGCTGAAAACCAGGCAAAACATCAATCTTTAATTTGTGGGAAAACACATATAGGGAAAATATAGGGATTTTAGAAGTTTATAGGGATTTATAGGGAGAAAAAAATATAGGAAATAGGAATTATAGGGCCGCTTGCCAGGTCAAAATTCCAGTTGACCCAGTTGAAAAGTTGTTCCATTTGCCGTGACGGAACACTAAACTGGTTTCAACACGGTTTTAAACTGTTTGTACTGGGT
>JAMKCH010018731.1:0-23101 GCA_023653785.1 Ophioderma brevispina
GATAGAGAATGCTCCAAGCCTCCCAACCCAAGTTGACACGATTTCCTATATATCTCTTTAAGAGAAATACGGCAAATAATCGGGGCAAAAAGAGCAGCCGTGTTCCAACACATTTTGGCTAAGATTGTAGTTTTGTTTCAAGTTTAGCCCACATTAATCAAGAATTGCTAATGTGCCAACAGTACTTTTGATCAAAATGGGTAAAATAAATTTAAGAAACCACGAGCATGGCAGTGGCATGGGCAAACGGGAGGGTAGCCATGGGCTATTCCCCTAGTGTGGTCTACCAGTGTTAGGGGAATTTTCAGTCGGGGAGCTGAAGTGGTCAACTAAAAAATTGATAGGGATCGGTTCCCGTGCCCCCAGCACCATAAACTTATAGGTCTACTGGCCGTCGATTGGGTTAAGTGCCCATTCATTTGAATTAATTACTATACTTTACCCTTCAAAATAACCCTTAATATCTAATACAAGAGGCCTTCCGGGCCTCCGCCCCTGGAACCCGGCACGTCCTCTGCTGCTGCACCCCACCTGTTTGGCGCTCGGGTGCAGCGCTCTGCTGCACCCCACCTGTTGTCGCTCGCTATGTGTCGTTCCCCTCGGTAGTACAAGTTTATATACTGTCCGTCTCATTGAGCAAAGTTATAAACCAGTCTTTTCTTTGAATTGATTACAATTTACCCCTCAAAATGTGGCCATCTTGAAGGTTTCTGTACAAGAGCTTCGGGTTATCCGCCCCCTGGACTCCCCAGCTGGCTGCTTCTGCCTCTGCCCCCATCACCCAACGCACCCTAAATCGGGCCCATGGACTCACCCGTTCAGTGCTTTTCGCGGTTTGCCGCCCTTTTGTTAAGGCACTTGCGGTGTGATGACTGTTTGAAGGATCAACAAGAAAATGGCATCTGGGAAAGTTTTTAATGGCCCTTGAGTGGACACAGAACCGCATGCCGTTAGTTGCATTGTTTCATATGCTGACTACGCTTCCAAGGACGGCCCTGTCTCCAGTCTGCCAATGTGGCTCTGCATCACAGACTGCAGATCACATTCTCGATGAGTGCCCTACCTTTCGTCCACCGGTGGATAATAGACCTCTCAAACCCCAACCAATCAACAGTGAGCTGGCTCCACCCAAATGCAACACATTAGCTGATTGCGCATACGCAAGAAGAAGAAGCACTAGAGTAATATATCTTGCAGGCGGGGCGGCCAAGAAATCCCAAAAACTTTGGACATCGCCATTGGTTTATACGTAAACTGAAATCCTGACGCGACAATCCTGAGTTTTGGTTATGTTAACAAGCAATATTTAGTACTATAACAAACCGTTGGAGCTGAAAGAATCAACTCCTATTTAAGGGTTATTTTAAATATTTTTGTATGAATAACGGACGACGACAAGGGCATATATGGCCATGAGAACATTCATGACATCACCACCACCGCATCTAAAATGGGGTTGTGTTTGCATTCCGTATAGACCGATTCAATATGACGAGCCACCAGACCCTGTTGGTGACAAGATGCATTACATTCCGGACTACATGCAATAAAGCCTGTCAATCGATCCATGTATAGCGATTGCACATGGTCATGACAGGTAAATGTATTGTAGTACTGAATGCGTCTATCTTGCCACCAACATTAGTTGGGTCATTGGAGCAATTCCGGACCGTGGAGAGCAGAGCATTATTTCTCAGAGGATGGTCTTATATGAAGGTTAATGGAACATATTTAGCGGGGGTGGGGGCACCTCATGAAAGTGTGGGCGGAATCCAGAGGGGGGAAATTCATTAATACAGGGGGCAAAATTGCAAAAAATTTATTGGGACTTGCTGTAAAAAGTAACCAAAAGGTTTCGTCTTGTTACAAGGATTATAAAAAAGGATAGTTTGTACTACTTAAACTTATGGTTATGGAGATAAACACAAAACTCGTCAAATGTCATCATGAAAGGTTTTAAATTCTTGCCCGATTTCTTCAAAAATGGGCTCCAAAATTGTTCTGTTCCTCGAGGATGCGACGCCTCCACCCACAAACCATCTGCCCCCACTGCCCACCGTCCTTACAATTTTTAAAATCAGAGATCAGAGAGGGTCAATGGGTTGACCTTATTTGTAATTTATATCGATTAAACAAAATTACAAATGAACGAGTGCCAAGCTACTACTGGCTTGTACCTAACGACCCCCTTTTGTGCTGCTCTCTAGAACCCGATGACCCCAAAATGGACACCTTTACTAAAATTCATAGACTCATTTCTTCCTTCCACTGCTACCACTGTGTTTCACAAGTTTGCTAAAAGTAATCCATTTTTACCCACATAAGGACTAGCCCACCCAAATTCAGGGTGACCTTGAACCATTACGGGGCTATACCGCCCACAGCCGGCTACTAAATTTCGTGCTATTTTTTCTTGCTACGTTAAAGGCTGACTCAAGATTTCTCGAAGGCGCCCTCCATTTTTCAAACATATGTGGTTCTTTGCTATACATAATTTCGTGTAGCTATAGTGCGTCGGGTGTCTTACATGATGACGGATGATTGAATTTTAATCATTTACACGAAATTAAAGGGAAATTAATATTGTACCTAAATACAGTCTTCCAATATGCCAAGTGTCGAAGTTTTTCAGTACTTAATTAATAATCTGTAATTAGAACTTTGGCAATTTTTTTTTTTTTTAATGTTACTTTTTTTGGTGTACTTTTGGTGTTGAACCCTCTGTCAAAATGTTCTTAATTTCCCCCAGGGCCTTTAAATACTTTGTAGTAAATATTCCTCATCTTCAATTTTATAACTGGCACAAGCAGAATAATCAATTAATTTAAAATTATATTTATAGTTCAAAGCGGTGAATCTCAAAGCGTCCGTCATTATGTAATAACCAAATGTGAGAAGATTTCGCGAGGTGAACGCATGTTGGTTTTGACGATGTTCGGAAAAGCCGATTGTTGTATTCCATTATGACGGATGCTTAATAACCCTTTAGATAGGGAAATTCAACAGCCCGTCCCTACGTGATAAACCTAATCGCCAATTTGCGTAATTTTTTGTGTGACGGATAAGACGAGTAACTTTTCCAATTTATTACATCCATTTTATCTACTAAACTTCAATAAATATTAGCTAAATAAATTTTTGAATTATTCATTTCCGGTCCGAATTATTGTTATACACAGTAATCCTATAGCAATGTTATTCCTCAGGATGTTGACAACTTATCTTGGTTAGAGAAGTTGGAAGGAAATGCGAATTTAATCTTCCCAGCGTCATGACCTATGCAGACAGCAGCGGGAATAGAAAAAGGTATTATCTGGGATAATTTTTCAAAAATATTTACCAAATGTGTGTATACAAAGGTCCTGTTCTCATGGTTATTTTGATAGAAAACTAGAATTTGTGCGTCTCATCTTTTCGTGCTCGCTATATTAAAAGAATATAAGCTGTGAGCCGCCCAGCCTATCTTACAATTGACCACCACATGACCTTTGGACCTGAAAACATGACCTCATCACAAACGATGGATCCCTGTTGCACCTCTGTCGTTTTCAATGGTGGTTAATAGCGAGCGCTAAGAGAGATCTTACTCGCTAACACATGCTTTATTACTGACTGAACAATTGTAAGCAAGCAACGAATTGTCTATGTCCCCCCCACACTTGTCGTATTATTCGTGTGTTTAGTTTTTTCCTCTCCATAAGTCTTACAACATACTTTAAGCCATATTGAAATCTCAACCAATAAAAACAAACCCAAACAAACAACAAAACAAAAACAAAAACAACTTTCTGAACACCACATGCCGGCTCGATGTGCGTGGATTCAAAGAAATAATAAATTTTATAACCGAGGACGCCTGACGAATCAAACGATAAATGCATTTTTCCATACTGTGAAGTTTATGTAGTAATGGGTTTGTGAGCAGTAACATTCACCCGTAGCCACCGTCCGCGATTGACTCGCCGAATCATAGTAGTTTGTGGTGCGCCTGAAGAGATAGGATCAACAACCAACCAAACAATCTACCAACCGACCGACCGATGGCCGTCGGTTCTCTAGCATTTATTTATCTATCTGTATAACAATGAGTGAATTAGTGTTGTGAGCTCTTAGAATTCGCTCCTGAGGTCTCACCTGGTTATATTAACCGGTGTGGCAGGAGATATAGTCCTCCGGACTCACAGCCCGGGAACAATGGTGAACAATAGGGCAATTGATTCAGTTGACTCTTCGCGCAACATTAGTTTCACGCTTTATTCCGTTGTCGTCTATGGAGCCCGGACTAAGATACGTGCCGGACTATGATTACTTTCACACCGGTTTCAGCGAGCAACCGGTGGGCGTGCTTTGAAGCTGTCCCTAAATCATTTTTGTCTGGAGCGCCCCCGTTATTTTTGCACATAGGAAGCCATGTATTAGTTTGCCAGAATTTGTGATAAACGGCCATGGTCCCCAATTTGTTTAGGAGAGTACGTGACATCTTGAAACTGAATGTTTTAAAACAAATATTATCACCGAGTTAGGGATATATTGGGCTAGCTACAGCTCAGTTTCGCCGCCGTCAATCAAGAAAATAATCGCTTCTCGGCTAGAGGAACGCCCGAGTCACGAATCTACAAAACTAGATTCAGGCGCAGGTATACTAACACGCTTGCGCGTTTAGCAAGCTCGTAAGTACCTTAAAGGTGGTGGCCCGATTTAAATACAAAATCTGGTCATCTTGATAGAATGGCCTTCACCCCAAAACCCCAGCTGTTTAGTTTCAAGCCGATATTTCAATCCATTTTGATGTGAGACGAGCTAAAAACGTGATTTTGCAAGCCCTATAGACTATAGAGTACTGTGTAAAATTAATATTGGTTGAGCACATTTTCGCTCATTACATCCAAACCAAACATTCTTTAGCTCTAAGATTTTTAGACATCAAATATTGACCACTTATGGTAAAATGTGGGGTTCTGGGGACGAGGCTTTTAGCGATCGGGCTATGACCCTTACAAAGGAACAAAATTTGTTCTTTTATCCCGAAATGTCCGTACGGACAATGAAACCTACACACGATTAAATATTTTGAATAGCACTAGTGTTTTCTTTCATTCTACCAATTTATCATATAAAAAGTACATCATGTGAAATTGTACATAACTTTTACGCCATTGCAAAGTGAAATAGGAATTGGAATATTTTAGATGATTTTTATATAATCACTGACAGCGCCTTTAATGAAATCAGTCTACTCAACCCGACGCATCTTCATCTCAGATCGTTTGAGTGATGTATCATTTCTCCAAAGTTTCCACACCATTCCATGCGAACTGTCTCCCGCTGCCCCTAGGTAAGCGCCATTTAGGTTAGCATGACAACAATTGCGGTACCACCAGGCACCATGGAGCTTGAGAGCACAGTTTCCCTCATATGAAGAGCAGACGTCACAGATGTCGTGATCACTGTCTTTGGTCGTAAAGGCAAAGTCATTCGAGTATCGTAATCCATCTCCAGCTGTGCCGCTATAAGAGTCTAGCGAGAGTCGATAATATGTTGTCGCAGATCCTACCGAGAATGACTCGTACTCAGCATAGGCCGTATTGTTGTCAAAATCCTCCAAGTCAACACGTAAAACCCAGGAGCCAGTCTGAGTGAGTTGATGAATTTGCTGTAAACCTGTCCAATACTCTCCTTCAAGGCTACCAAAACCCTGCTCGTAGTCATTCCATTCACGGTAGAAATCGACAGAGCCGTCAAAGCGCCGTTGAAATACTACCCAAGTTCCTTGACAATAATAATAATAATAATAATAATAATCATTCTAACAGTGGAATAATGGGAAATATTAATTATTCGTTAGCTTATAATAAGTTTTCTTATTTAAATTAATTAATGTTCATATCCTTTGTTATTCTAGGAAATTATCCTTCATTTGCATAAATTAATTTCATATCCTTTGTTATCCAAAACGGAATAAAACGCAATACAAAGGGATACGTTAGGGGGAAATTAAATTTCGCCCTATAAGCGTTCTGAGTGAATAACAAAAGCCAATTTCGCCCTAACCCCTACATAAGGTAGTAATTATATATAATAATAAGAAGAATAATAAGAATAATAAAAACAAATAAACAATGTTTTGATTTAATATTCTGATAAAGAAGGTAAGAGTGCAGAATAATAGTACTTGGGCATATACGGCATTTCATTTTTCTATAGCGATTTCATGCATTTTTTTCAAGATATGAATACTTAATACATTGTCGGTGCTTACCATATGTCTTCCCGACATGAGTTTTAGTGGTTCTGAATCCCTTTTGTATCGATTATATCCCTACCTCCCTTAACTGCATTTTTTGCAGTTTTCAAAAATCACGGAGCAAACCCCTGCATTGTTCTGCGGGGAAATTGCCCCTAGATCTAAAAAGAAAAATAACACTACCTCCTTTTTTCGATGATCGTCAGGTTGGTAGTCATTTTCCTCTAGGGACGTTAGGGTAATGCAGAATACACAAAACATTTTTAAATGTTTAAGTGTGTGTCTTATATTTAAAAATATAAGACACACACTCGTCACTACAAAAGCAGGCGTAAATGAGCTCATTTTGGAAATTCGCCATTCTTTCAAAAGTATAGACAACTTCGCGTACTTGCAAAAGTAATGGGCCATTTGTTTTGTTTTTTTATTGGCAACGGGTTTCTTGAAATATTGCCTATAAAACAAAAACTACACGTATATTAGCAATACATTGCAAATTACTATATCACATAGCTGAAGTGAAGCCGAACATGTGAAAGATTATTAGATTTGTTCTCGTTTGTTATTTGATTTACGTAACACTGGTTTTCAATTTGTTGGGCCATGGAGAGTATCATGTATTATTTGAACATATGTACTGTTGCTCATAAAGTTGGAAAAAAAATCAGACCCAATCTTAAAACGTGTTTCTATTTGAACGCCTCAGTAATCATATTAGAGTAGGTGAATGATTACATAATGAGTCCCCACTACCCAGGTGAAGTGAATCCATGCATAATTTTGAATTACGTACCAATGTTTTTTGTTGGGAGCTATAAAAGGCCAAACGTCTGTTGTTTGTTCCTTTTCCCTGCTCCAAGCCTGTGTAGAACGAGCCCACGTTACCTATTTACAACAAAAAAACTGACACAGAGGTTCCCTAGGCTATACCGACGGGAAAGGAAAGGAAGGGCACAAACAAGCCAAAGTCGCTGATTTCCTCGGGATATCGCAGAGTATGGTCTGTAAATCTTCAGACATCATCGAGAGGTGGGTCACTTTAGGCCACAACAATATCCAGGACGACCGCGATTTACTACCAGACGCAATGATCGCCGAGTGCCGTAGAGCCCGGAAAATCCCAAGGATCCATCCATTGAATCAACGTTTCCCGCAAAACTGTACCGAGCAAGACGAATGACCAAATGTCCACGCCTAACCATTCACCACAGAGTTGCTCGACTTCGCTGGGCTAGAGAGCACAGATGATTACAGGTCGGACACCGACGAAAGGGTTCGTCGATGATGTGGTGAGCACCCCCGAGATGACTATTGAGGAATCGACTGAAGGTGGTGGCGGCTCATGGTATGGGTCAGTATTCATTATGGAGGAAAAACATCACTGGTGGTGCCAGATGGAAACATGAACGCCGTCGTGTACCTATACATTCTGGAAAACCACTGCCTGCCACATGCAAAAAGGGTTTATTTAAACAATTTTCGGCTGCCACGTCGCACAGGGCCGCCGTAGTGAGACGATTTCTTGAGGCAGAGGGTGTGGTGCAGATACCATGGCCTGCTTGCTCCCCTAATATGAACCCTCTCGAGCATGCATGGATGCCTTAGGCAAAGCCATCAATGACAGGGACAATCTTCCTCAATCTCTACAGGAGTTAGCTCAGGCTTTGACCGATGACTGGGACGCACTGCCCATTAACATCATAAACAACATTGTGGACCATATGCCGCGACGTCTTGACGCACTGATTCATGCTAGGAGTGGCCATACTCGATATTAGTGTCTGATTCACATTGAAAAGAGTACTATTGAACATTCCGATGTATGAAATCACTCAAAAATGTGTTATCTGTAAAACTGACTGATGTGAAAATATTGTTACAAAATCCTTAAATCTGCTGTTCAAATACCTCCACTTCTTTTCAGGCTAAGGACACAGATCGTAAAGGGTAAATTGTAGACTAAGTTCATGGTGATATGTTCGGAAGAGACCGGTCAATCAAGTAGTGTAGCGATATATACCCTAGATATCTTAAATAACTCACACTGTAAGAATCATTCCATTAAAGGTGGTAAAAATATTTTATTCCAACTTTTTGAGTAACAGTGTATAATTTGGTCGGTAACGTAAATGGGGGATTTTTGGGCTCTCTATGTTTGATATATCATTTTAGCGCAATCTATTTCAAATCAATACCACAACATCTTGCTCAATGTTTTTCAAACATTTGCACACTTTATCATTTCCGTAATGTGAGGAGACAGAATGCCCCTTTACTTAAATCCGCCATAATATCGTTGGACCTCAAAATCTGTGTACAACCTCATGTGTGTAACTTGGGTTCATAACTCATATGACCAAATTTGGTGATTTTGCAATTTGATTTTGAAGCGCAGAAAACAATTGACTGATTTTCAAGAATGCCCCTTTATCAGCCCACTGGTCTTTCAAATCCCAATTAGAGACTAAATCCTTTTATGGGGATGGGGTCAGTACTTATACTGCCCAAATTTGGTGATTGTATTAATAAAGGTTTGTTTTTGGGAATCGGTACTCTCTTTACGGCGAATTGAAACTCGGCCTCCGGCGTCGTTCTTCCACTTAAAATAATGGTATCTCCTTGGTTTCAAATCGTCGTAAAGAGAGTACCGGTGAGAAAGCAGATATAGTCCGCCGGGAGACACAGTCCGGGCTCCTTAGACGATAACGAATAAAGCGTGAAACCAATGTTGCGTGAACAGCCAACTAAATTGAGTGCCCTATTCTCTACTGTGAGTACAGCGGATTATAATTACTTCTACTTCATTTTCTATTATAGTTTCCTGATTCTTTTTTATATTAGATTGTTTCCCAAACAAAAACACCTTAATTTATGCTTAGACAAACCTTTGTGTTCACATGCTTAGAGATCTTTCTAGAGCGATCTCTATAAGTAGCTAAGGATTGTTCAGGTATGGTGCAAAACAAGGTTGCCAAAATAGGTAATTCCCCAGTATGATGTCATGAGTGTATTTTCTTAATGTGACACAACACTTATTATGCAGTGTAACCTTAATTTATCAACATTTTATGTGACACACGTGATGTTATCGTGCAGTTGATGTATTTAGTAGATAAAGGAGAACACACGGTTTCAAGTATTTGATCTCTGATCTTTGATATTATTATTATTACTATTATTATCTTTCATTTTTTTAATTTGAATTCGTCAGTACATAATCTTATGCGGTTTCAATTTTATTTTTATTTTTCTTTATATATGTGTTTGGTTATTTAGTTATTTAATTTTGGTACATGGACATGGGGATTTGGCCAACGGGCAACGATATGAGATTGCAATTCACCTTAATTATATATGTTGCTTTGGATGAAGCAGCTTCAGCTTATCAAGAGTCACAGTGTACGACAGAAATTAATTACATCAATTAACGACATTAGCAAAACAGAGTAAGCGAAAGACGACATAATGAAAAATTCAAGGACAAACGAACAATTTGCCAAATTTACTAAATACATACCATAACAGGTGAATCGTTGCAGTAATTTGTCCATTGTGTGTTTGATCCAATTCTTTCGCTGCGTCAGTGGCTTGGGATCATCTGTGAACCACAACTTCGAATCCAACTCATGATAACTCGAGACACAAGATTGACCCAATCTATACTCAGGAGCCACGACTCCCTGGCAGCGACATCTCTCATTAAACGGAAGTGACCATCTCAGAATACCTCCATTAGAAGGATCTGGTCGCTTCTTCAGAATACAGACATAACTGTCAACTATAGCTGCCAATACTGTTGAAAAACAATCGGCATTCGTATTTAATTAAATACTTCTTTTCAATGGCACCTTTCGCTTTTTACTTGCTATAATTGATATAAACTTTTCTATGTGACTGCTAATTGTATATGAAAAATATACATACATCTTAAGTAAGCGAGTAAAGAAACTAGTGTCCATACTGCACTCTGGAATGTGCTTCTTTAATAATCCAACACCATAGAATTTATCGTGGAATCAATGCAAATATTTAATATAACACTAGACTCTACCTTTTTTTTAAATATTGTCAAATTCAAATTATTTAATAAATGGATTGTTTGTTAAAATTTTGAAGGACACCCTATTCATAAATTGATATCTTTTGCAAAATAGTTTTGTAATACCTTTAAATGGCTTATTGCATATAATGACAATGACTACTAAATCCTGTAATTTAATGACTTTCTGTTACCAAGCCATACAATTAGATGTTGCTATGGCATCAAAGATAAGCTGAAAGTTTGTCACCTCGCAAAATTTTAGGAAAAACTATTTTTGTTTGTCCAAATGTATGACGAAATAGAGAAGAGAGCCTTTTAAAACTGTGGATAAACTTTATTTTTTTATTTAGTATTTTAAGGTGTCGTGCCCTTTTACGTTAAAACTACATCTTGATACATAGGAATAACGGGCATTAATGATAGAGTAACCACGGCGGGTCCTTATTTGTGAATTTCCCAATGTCTCCAAAATCGAGTGCATTCGTCTCAAAAGGAGACCATTTTCCGTTTTCATTAAAAAATGATGTTGTTGCTCCCTGCATTCCATATATCTACCACTTATACTCTATTAGTTATCCCCTGTTTGTTCACGCAATACGGAAAAATATCTATGGTTTGTTTCGGCTATCGCCTCATGTGATATTGGAAACAACCCATAGATATTTTTCCGTATTGCGTGAGAACAAACAGGGGGTAACGCATTTATCATTTAGTAGACATGAATATTTTAAGTAGAAAGCCTAAGTAGATTAGATTAAATTTATTTAAATCTGAATTAGCACAGAAAGAGTGACAGCAGGCCTAGTACTAGACGAGGCCTGTCTCTATGGAGGCCTACAAAGTACAAATCAACAAGTTGGACTAAACTGCCCAGCAAGATAAACTCAGTCCTGCTATGTACACTTTAGCTGCCATTCCCAATGCTCAACAAGGCAGTCCTAGACCAAGATGTTATGGACACAGAAGTCTACACTATGATGCAGTGCACTGAGTTGAATTCTGCAGCCAGTGCAGTGTGCCACTGTATTAGGCTACAAGAAAAGCTCTAACTTACCTCTTTGAAAACTCACAGGGGAATTAACTTAAAAAACTCACAGGGGAATTAACTTAAAAATGTCTTTGTACATGAAAAACATAGGGAAAAACTCACAGGGGAATTAACTTAAAAATGTCTTTGTACATGAAAAACATAGGGAAAATGTATCACGTAGAAATATTTGTTTGGGATTGCCAGCAGCAGTCACACCATTGTGTTGAACAAAAAAAGGCCATATTGGATTGTGCTCTTCAGAGGGGGCTGGACCAAAATAGTCTCTTCCACAGATGCGAAAGATCATTACATCTATAGATTTGAATGCATGTAAAGTAGGGATTTGATACTTGGTGTAAGCATTACGTAATGCGGGCCCATATCCAGTGAGTAATGAAAAATTACTCTGGTAATACGGGAAAATATTAATTGGGACATTAACCAATCAGCATTTACCATTCATGTCTTCTAAATGATAAGAGTATTTCCTGCTTTGTTCTTAAGCAAATCAGGGTTACGTGTGGGCTTCTTAATTAAAGGAAGGATGACCACCTCACAAAGAACGGAGGGCAAACAGGCGACCATGAAAGAATTACTAAATAACTGACATCATAATTGAAAGAAAGACATCAATACCGTTCTTCATAGCCATGTGGGAATTGGGTTAAGAGGCTGGTTCTGTTGGGAAGTTTACTAACTTCATCGTAACAAGAACAAATCAGTCATTAATCTCCACATAATTCTCACAATACCAGTTTGTATGATATAAACAAACATCGGGTATTGTACTGTTAAACTCTTTCACATTCACATTTGTTATTATACTGTTCGTATTACCAATGGATATCAAGCAAAAGCTGTGGCTTTAATATGCTACTGGGCACTTTGGTGTAATTTAACAGAGTCTACTCAAAATCAGAAATATTTTGCTGCACTTAATTTTGTAAGTACATTCTGGCGTCGGTCTAACATTTATTTTTTGTGAAGAATAAGGTCAGAGTTTCTCTAAAAACTAAAACATCGATCAAATATATTTATTATCCCTGCTCTTATTAGTTTTGATGCGTATTACCTAGGTCACTTTAAAAAGGATTTTAAATAAATTATTGTTTGACTCTCATTACCAGGTCAATTCGTTACGCTTTCTTCAGCCGAGATTATCATTAGGATAATGATTTCAACATGGCAACATGGATGCACATTTGGTTTTCCAAGGTAATTTTGATGCCTTTGAACAATATAAACGTGCCATTCGGCGATCAGGTGGTGATCTTAACCTCTTCTGTTTTTCCCCCAAGTCATGCAAAAAAAAAAATCTACGAATGTCCTTCGGCTCAAGAGGTACACTTCTCTTTATTCAACCAACCAGATTTAATATTTTCGGTTATAATATTGAGCATGTATGCCATAAAATGGGACCCCAAAATTTGATTTCTGATATACATAATATTTTTCGGCTTTATTTTCAGGTCATTGTTTCCGGGTACATACTTAAATTTGTTTTCGGGCCCTGCTTTGAAGATGATGATGGGCATTTCTTATATGTTTCAAAATATATTTATCGATCTAACCACTTCCGTTAATTACGTTTTATTTGAAGATTATCTTTGACGTGTACAACGAGACGTAAATGTCATATTACATCAAACAACATTGCCTTCAATCGCCGCAAAAAATGAGGTAGCGGTATTTTTGTTGTCAGATTTAGTAGCAATTTCCCACTATTCAAGGCAAGGGTCCACTCCGTTATTTTTTGTCAGATGGAACAGAATAGGTATTTAAATAGTCAATTTTTAAATCTCCATCGTGAATATAAGGCAAATTTAATCAGATCAAGCCGTCAAATTCCAACAGTTTCCAAAAAAAAGCTCTTACAATTATTTCCTATGGTTTCCTATATCAATTCCAATGGTATATTTTATTTCTTCGTAGGATTTATCGAAGGTAGTGTCATCATTTGGAGTTTTGCGTTAAAGCCGTTACCCAAATTGGCAATAATGGTGGGCAATGGTTCTGAATTCTGGTCTCGTCTGCCTGTGCCCTATAGTTTTTATTTTAGTTCTTTACAAAATAGTGACGAGACTTATCATGTGAAACACAAGTTTTCTTCTGATGCTAACAATAATAGGTGAAGAATCCGCATACGTTTCACTGTCACGCATGAATGTGCCCGTGGATATGACATAATCAATATGCAAATGAGCGTAATAACCAAACCAAGATAAGTCAATATGTATTGCTGTAGTAATTTCTGACGAAAGTAGACTTTCAAAGACCAACATATGAACGATATTGTACTTCGTGACTTTGATTTATGGCGTTATATTAGATTAGATAAAAGTTTTTCTCTTACCTACAGGTCCCCTAAACTCTGGAATAATTTCACCCCTCTCATTTCGCACAGCCAATTCGTTGTCGCTTTCAAAGAGCTTAAAACTCATCTTTCCCGTGATTGTTGCTTTTGTTGTTTGCTCTGCTGTTGTTAACTTCCTTTTTTTGCTGTAGTTGATGTAGGCGCCGTGATCTTTATTGAAATGGCGCGGTATAAAAATCCTATGTATGTATGTATGTATGTATGTATGTATGTATGTATGTATGTATGTATGTATGTATGTATGTATTATCATTGAATAAAGATTTGAAATATGTAAATCGTTTTTAGGACAGGAGCGAAGAGCGAAGCCTTTACGCTGATTTTTTTGTTTATGTCTTGGTAATGAAATGGATTTGAGGGTTCAAATTTCAGAGAAATCAAAATCGATACTACTTCCGGGTAAATCAGATGGTCCCAAAGACGATCGGAACACGCACCTTTAAGAAGGGCTTTTGAGTTCGAGGTAGGCAGTTTGAGGAGGGGCGATCAAAGAAGACGTAGAAGAAGCAAGTGGACGAGAAGAGTAGGAGGGTTGGGTTGAGGATGGAGGATGTATTGAATCGGGCGAAGTGGAAGGAGGGATCAAGGGCGATTGCTATGGGTGTGGGGTAAACCCAGCCACCCCCGTTTTACGGGGATAAAACCGGATTTAAAACTTTGGATTTACTAATACTACTACGTGGGAGGAGTTCATCTGATGACTTGACCTCATGGTCATTAACTGTAGGTGACTTTGACTTATTGAACGCCTCCTTCATAATTCGACGAAGAAAGAGGGCCACATTCTCATACTTGTCTTTGTACCCCCAGCTTATATGCATAGGTCATAGCATCTGCGACAGAGATTCTGGTACTGTAGACTAGGTTATACATGATACAGCATGTGTCACCTGGATGAATCTTGGCAAAAACAATCAAGTCATGAATATCATGGCTCTCAAGTCGGGGCTTCAGCTTCCCACTTCTGTACTCTGGATTGGGGAAGCCATTTCTCTCCAACTCTTGTATGTACAAAATATACAGCGATGTTAGTAGCACAAGCCCATTCTGCCCAATAACTTGTCTTGAATGAAATTTAGAACAGCAGTGAATGCCTTCAGCTGCACAGCAGCTTTACGATCCTGCTCTCTCTCAATGGCATGGTTCGTAGCGTCGGTGTTATCACATATGTGATGTGATCAAGCAAAATGAGTCTGAAGTCGGTTAGATTCAATTTTTACTTTTCCATGTAACTGTATGCACCATTTAAAAAGCTACATTTTGCTGAAACCCCCATTGAAATTGACCAATTAATTCCAAAGATATAATCAGTTGAAGGGTGGCAAAATCAATAGAAAACAAAAGACATTTTCTCCTTTGTTTGGCTATATCTCAAAATCAATATTTGCGACTTCCGACTCATTTTGCTTGATTACATCACATATGTAAGTGCTGTACTTTAGGTAAAGGATGTGCGAGAAGACTGGTGGTAATTCGCCTCTCCTGCAAACAGGTACTCGCTGTTTCCATTCTATGTTAATGATATGGCTCTATTTCTAGTGCTCAAGGCTCAATATGTTTCCAACAGAATCTTTCAATCCTCATCTTGTTCTTGATACGGTAAGTGATGCGTCTCTCAGTCTTTCCATGTACTTTGCCTTTCCAATTTTCCACAAAGATCCATTCTGAGGAGACAGCCGCAATGGTGGTTGATCAGTTGTGGTTACGTGTACGAGAGGGAATGTGGATGTGATGTTCATTAGTTGCTGCACTGCATTTCATCGATCTTCGTTTTTATTAAAGTTTTTGGTAGACCTTGATGAAAGCCGTTGTTTCTAAATCTTCACCACAAGCTCTCCGGAATGTGATTGCAGACATCGTCCATACAACGGGTGAACCATGAGGCTCAATGAGTCCTTCTGTCACGAATGCTATGTAGCTGAACATGCTTGTCAGTGGTGGACCCCTCCCCCCTGCAGCGTGAATCTAAGCTCAACCAACGTATGTAAATGCAATTACAGAGGGCGTTTCAGCAGTACTTCTAATTCACCACACCGTTATTACTTTTGCGTTTTTGGCATGGTTTATTCCACCGCTACACTACAACTTGCTATGATTGTTTAATAGTTCATAAACACAGTTCTAACAATACTACAATAAGTCTTGCCCCTATAAGAAAAGCAAATAGAATCAATAACATGACAATATCCATCTCAATACCAAAAAGAGCTCCTTTTAAACCAAAAAAAAAAAAGAAATGGGTGATTTATTTTCATTTTTCGTTTTTTTTGATTTATTCACTTGTTGATCATGAAAATAACGCCTCTCAATTGAATTCTCATTCTCCAATTATCACAAAAATGGTGTCATGTGTTTTTCCTATGGGTCTAGTTCAAAAGTTATTGGTTGATAATCGAATTTTCGTCAGAATCTAAGATGGCCGCCAAGATGTCCGCCAAAGGAACCCCCTGGGACATATTAATTTTGGGAACATCAACATTTCATTCACTAGTCACCTTAAGGATTACAAAAATGTAGGTTAGGAGGGGATGGGAACCCCCTATCCCCGACTAAACTACTTCGTTGCTGTTTTTTTCGCAAAGAGCGCAGTAACGGAGCGAAGTGTAATGGTATATGATTAAACGGAATACACCTCAATAACACATTGCGCTTTAGTCCGTATGAGGTAAAAAAATAGATTCTATAGTGTCATAGCACGACGTTCTTTCCTCTTCGATCAGGTCCGTCACTGCTATCCCTCTGGTCCTAAAAACATGAGGAAAGGGAGTAACGAAGGCTTCGCTCTTTCGCTCCGCTCCGGTCCTAAAACAATTACCATTCTAATATAACGCCATACTGATTTTACTTCCAAAGTAGTACGTATTTTCAGCGTGTTCAACGTCGCTTTTGCAGCGTGTTCAACGCTCGCCTTTTTGCTTACGGTGTCATAACTATGAGTGCATACGTGCTAAATCAAAATATGTATTTTTTGCATGATCAGTTACTGTAATACAACCAGACCAGACATTCCGCATTTTTGTTTTGTTTTGGTTGGTTTTTGAATATTATTTGTATTTACGTATTAAAAAAAAATCGTAACGACACTTCATAAATCACACTATTGGAATGAATACCATATTAACAGTACTTACCCGAAATTGCTATAATAAAGGTGACATCTTGGTAGATCTTCATGGTTACATTTTTCAGCAGTCTTGCCGACAATTTAAAAGAAATTAGACATCTTACTCCCCCAATCTTCTGAAAGTACCTAAAAATTTAGACTCAATGCTTCTCCAATTAAACAACATTGTAAAAACAACGTTTTTACAATGTCCTTTCTCCCTTATGAGCACAGAGCTTATGACTGTTGACTAAAATAGGTTAAACTAATCACATCGTTATCTATGCTATTAAAGGACCTGATCGATATAGCGAATTTGTGGTTAATTTTGCCGTGCGGTACGCGAAGTCTCTTCCTATCGTGCAATTGTAGCCGTTAATGAAAGGCCAAATCAAATATTATAGTGCGGAAGCTAGCAGAATTTTGAAACACATCTCTAGTACAACAGGAAGAAAATAAGGAATAGTTGTGAGTGTCGTAAATGCTTACTTACGAAAAAACGAGGGAAGAAGGTCAAGCCCCATTGAAAAGCTACGGAAGTAGACCTTTGTTGCCCCCATATTGGTAACTAGAGAGTCAAACTATTCCTTATTTTAATCCTTTGAGTTCCACCAATAATTTGCACCATTTTTATCCAATTAGGAATAATGACCCATGTACAACTGAAATGGACCCTTTTTATTGATTTTTGCTGTTTTTTTAAATCCTTACGGTTAGACAAATAGTGTGGTATAATTGGATCAATTAAAAATTTGAGTTTTGTGTAATCTTCGTCTAGACCCCCTATTTGAACGGGTATTTCGTGATCCACAGCCTGCTCCCTCTCACCTAAAAGGGTGAGCATTTTATATCATCTGAACTGTTGATCTAAGTATATTATGTGTGCCTAATCTTACATACAAACATTTGCGCATATCATCAAAACGCATTATCATCAGGTACTTGAATTACGAACTGCACTTTCAAGGCACTTAAGAATCACGTTACAGGGGTCCCTAGGAGGCTGTCAACATATTCAATCACTTGTGCTACTGATGCTTTTCTTCTTACATCCCTTGCGTCCCCAGAAGAAAATGATTACCAACCTGACGATCACAGCAAGAAAGGGGGTAGCGTTATTTGTCTTGTTAGATCCGGGATCAATTTCCCCTAAACACAAGACAGGGGTCCGCTCCATGATTTTTGAAAATTTGCAAAAAATCTTGATAATTGACAAACTGATATCATTTTATCATTTGTTTAATTATAAAGAGTAAATTTAAGCCAAAAAGTATTCTTTGAAAGGTATGCAATTTCACTCTTTTCAGAGTGGGCCCTGTAGTCACTCTAAAGAGTGAAATTCACTCTTTTGCATTTAGAGAGTATTTCGCTTTAATACTGCATTCTTATACTCGCGATTTGAATACTTGTTTGCTATCCTCTTATCAATTTTGATAAGTAGCACTACTATTTTAACCAACACGTGATCAATTACAATAGCACAACACTAGAGGGTGCTGCCAAAATGGCCGCCAATGTGCGTTGAATGAATATTTACTGATTACAAGGTTCAATTGGTAAAATGTCACATACTACAAGCTAATGTTGGTATTTTTGAAAGGTATGGATCCAGACAACATATCAACCAAAATTACCCAGAATCCCTTGTGGAAAACATTTAATGGAACCTTCACAATGGCCACCATTCTGTGTCTTTTGGTATATCCTTCCAGTCCTGTTCTTTTAACTCACGCCAAAATCCAAAATGACCGCCATTTTATATAATTAGCTATATCTCAGCTTCTGAATTACACAGGATGACGATTTTAATGTTTTTTAATATGTTTTGAGTTTTTTGTTAAAATCGAAATCATTGATGTTTTCTTTAACTCAGAAATCCAAAATGGCAACCAAAATGGCTGCCAATTTGCTGCCATTACATAAAATTATCTACATCTCATCTTCTGAAATAGATATGAACATGATTTTGGTGTTTTTGAATAGCGTTTGGGGGTCACAGAATTCAATTTTATAAATTTAAGTCATCCCATTTATGTTTTAGTTCATTCTGGAGTCCGAAATGGCTGCACTTTTCAGTTGCTATCACAGTTACTGAAGTAGAAGAATGTGCTCGAGCTGTGGGCAATCTTCCTGACACTGAAGCACTGGCTCGCTCTGACCAGAGGAAAGGTGATCCTGCTCCGATGCGACAACATGACGATAGTGACCTACCTCAACTAGGAGGGGGGCAAGGAGCCCAGTCTCTGCAAGGAGACAGTCAGGCTCCTAGAGTGGTGCAGGCAACGGGACATCGCTTTAATAGCGTCCCATGTGCCGGGAGTGGAGAACGTCCTAGCGGAAGCCCTCTCCCGGGAGGGCACGCGATGTCAGGCGTCATTGAAGGTAAGGGGGTCGTCAGTGGAATGGCACCTGCCTGCCGGCAGTTTGCCGGTCGATATTCCAGAGGCTACAACATCCCCACGTGGACCTATTCGCCTCTGCCGTGAATCACCAGCTTTCAGTGTACTACTCATGGAGTCAAGATCCCAGAGCCATGGGTGGGGATGCAAAGGTGGCGGATTGGTCGGGGATAATTGCCTGCGCATCCCCCCATTGCGATGATACCGAGAGCCCTCGAGAAGGTAGCTCGGTCCGACAATTGCCTGGTTCTTTTGGTGGCCCCCATGTGTGGCCGGCTCAGCTGTGGTTCCCACGGCTTCTAGAGCTGCTAGTTGGGGACCCCATCTTGCTCCCTCAGCGCGGGGATCTCATAAGCGGCGCTCTAGCCGAAACGTCAGTCCCGGAGTGTACCATCCGCGCTCTCAACCTGACTGTCTGGCGTATTTCCGCCAACAGTACACTCAGGCGGGACTTTCTGAACAGGCTGCCGCCCTCGCTGCTCAGGCAAGGCGGAAGTCAACTAGAGAATCTTACGTTTCTCGACTCCGTCGGTTCTATAGATGGTGCGCCAATCGAGAGATTGATCCGCTGTTTGCGTCTGTAGGGCAGATCGGGGATTTCCTAACAAAAATTTTCCATGAGGGTGGGCGCTTCTAAGAGATTTTGGCCCGAAATTATGCTCCAGGACCAGCTGCTCCAGGACCATATGCTCCTGGAGCATATGGTCCTGGAGCAGCTGGTCCTGGAGCATATGGTCCTGGAGCATAAATAATCTGGAAAAATATTCTAAGTCAAATATGTTCCAGGAGCATATTTGACTTAGAATATTTTTCCAGATTATTTATGCTCCAGGACCATATGCTCCAGGACCAGCTGCTCCAGGACCACTGCTCCAGGAGCATATGGTCCTGGAGCAGCTGGTCCTGGAGCATAATTTCGGGCCAAAATC
Source organism: Ophioderma brevispina (assembly GCA_023653785.1). NCBI lineage: Eukaryota > Metazoa > Echinodermata > Ophiuroidea > Amphilepidida > Ophiodermatidae > Ophioderma > Ophioderma brevispina. Next base: position 20,122 of record JAMKCH010018731.1, read on the forward strand.
TCTTAGAAGCAGGGTGGGCGTCCAAACAGTCAGGTGGGACGCGATTGGGGCACTCCATCGGGACTTCAGAGACGTCACAGTAGTCTCTAATAGCCCGATCCTCACGAATCTGCTGCAGGGCATGTTTTCGGTTCGTCCCCCGGTTCGCTCATTCGTCCCGGAGTGGGATCTGCCGCTAGTGCTCCAGTTATTAGCGTCTGAGGGATTTAAGCTACTGGAGAGGGCCAGTCTCCTGGATTTATCTAAGAAGACGGGCAGCGTGGTTCCGAAATACATGCCTTGTCCATTGACGAGGCTCACTTGCTGTGGTCGAAGGATGGCGTGTCCATCCTCCCACGGGCGGGTTTTCTCGCTAAGAATCAGTCTTTCACACCACGCCCAGTGTTTCTCCGGTACCTGGCCTTAGCTGCGGGACGGTCGGAGAAACCCTGGTGCCCGGTCAGAGCACTAAAATAGTACCTCAAGCATACCGAAGGGCTCAGGAAGAAAAAAACAGCTTTTCATCTCCACGGCCCCTCCATATGGTCCAGCAGCGAAGGACACAGTCAGCCGCTGGGTTGCCTCGACCATCCGTAGCGCACACCGAAACATCACGATCGGTTGGTCGGCTCTCGGGTTAGGTCCCATGATGTACCCGCTCACACCTCCTCCTGGACATTTTACAGAGGCTCGTCGATCCATGATATCCTGGACACTATAGGATGGATCTCCGCAACCACTTTCCAGAGAGTGTATCTCCTAGACGTTCTGATGCGAAGAGGGGATGTTGCTACTGCAGCACTGTGTGCCGGTAGAAATGAGTGCAATCAAGAGCTCTAGGTGAGTCTCTTAGTGCGAGACGGGGATACGCTAGCGCTGGTGCCTACCTCCCCTTACCTTCTTCCACCGCCTGAGACTACCAGTGGGATACTGTGCAAAAGTAAGGCCGCGTAGGGTAGCTATCGAGAGCGCAGGAGTGAAAGTGAAAGGGGGATACACTAGTCGGTGCTCACCTGGTGAGCTCCTGATAATTAAGTCCTCCTTAAATGACTTCTTCTTTCTCTGTGCCGATTTTCAGCACTGGGCGATACCTGGTTTAAAAGAAAATGGTCACCCCAAAAAACGAACTTTTAGCGGATATTTCCTATATGTTTCTACAGGCACCCAAAATAACTTTTGCCCAAATTTAGTGCATTAACTTTGGTGTCCCCCTGCATATTGGGGACCCTTTAGTAAGCGCCCTCTAGTGTCATGTTACTGTAAGTGATCAGATGTTACCTGAATATTATTACAATTTAAATCCAAATTAATAAGCAAAATTAGAAGAAAAAAGTGTTCAATTTTGTACTAAAAAAACGAACGCAATCATGAAATTATATACCCAGATCACAAGATGGTAGCCACGTTGAAAAGGCCATTAGAATAAGTAGGAATTCGGGATTCTGGGTAATTTTGGTTTGTGATGTTGTCTGGGATTCATACTTTCCCCAAACACCATTATCATAGCTTGTAGTGATATTTCACCATCGCCCAATTAATTAATACTTTTTTTCAAAACAAGCTCAAATTGGACCATTTTAATCAGTAAGTAATCATCCAATGCACATTGGCAGCCATTTTGGCAAGCGCCCTCCAGCGTTATGATGCTACAAGTGATCACGTGTTAATCAAATAGTAGTGCCAATTATCAAAATTGATACAAGTGTTCAAATCGTGATTATTTAAGAACGCAGTATTGAGACGATACCCAAACACACAGAATGGCATTCGTTAAGACGCCATCAGAACATGTGGGCCCAAAGGGATTCTGGGTAATTTTGGTTTGAGATGCTGTCAGCATGTCCACTTTCTAAAACTACCAACATTAGCTTGTATATGTGACATTCACCATCGCCTAATCAATTATTTTACAAATAAAGCTCAAATTTGGACCATTTTAATCAGTTAGTCATTCAACGCACATTGGCGGCCATTTTGGCTAGCGCCCTCTTGTGTTATGCTACTGTAAGTGATCACGTGTTAATTCAATAATAGCGCTACTTATCAAAATTGATAAAAAAAATAGTTACAAGGTGTTCAAATCGTAATTATTTAAGAATGCGGTATTAAAACGATATACCCAAATACACAGAATGGCGGCCACTTTGAAAACGCCATTACAATATGTTCCTCCAAAGGGATTCTGGGTAATTTTGGTGTATGATGTTATCAGCAGCCATACTTTCCAAAATACCAAAATTAGCTTGTAGTACGCGACTTGCCACCTCCGCCAAAAATACCACCCTAATCTGCTCGCCTAATGATTGTAATATTGTTAAGAATACTGCAAGTTAAAATTTGCAAGATTCCCATGGCGGGGATAAAATATGCAAACGAGCTCATTAGAATGCGCAAATAGTTAATAGCACATTGCATGGGATATTACTTTCATGCACCACTACCCACATACCAATTTCGTCAAATTTGGACATTGGGATCTGGTACCAGTTTGCCTCTTTAGTAATGAGCCAATCAGAGCACATATGCAAATGCGCTCATATGCACAGATAATCATTACACAGTGCGCATGTATTGCATGCACCATTCGGGAGAGGGTTAAGGGCCATAATATTAAGATATTATCAATAGGGGCCATTCTGGAGAAATGATAGTCCCCTTAATCAGATCACCCTCTCATGGACACGATGAGAGAGCTATAACATATTATAACCTGGGTAATAGTATATAATTATCCGACTACCTTATCGTGGGAAATTACTCAGAACATTCACAGTGCATTGTCTGTTTTAAGAAATCTAGTAATGATTAATTTATTGGCAGTTGTTATACCGAATACGATATGACAATTCAATTCACTTGATGCAATTTACCCAACACGACGTATTTTCATTTCTGACGTCTTAAGACTTTCAAGAGGTCTCCAGTGATACCACATGATCCCTTGCCAGGTTTCCTGTGGACTCTCGAAGTAGAGACCATTGATATTAACCCAGGTACATGC